>WPIO01000013.1:7090000-7225000 GCA_009760855.2 Cristatella mucedo
CTTTCGAGAACGAAAAACACACGAGTAAGGAGCTTCCGATTGGTTAAGCCCTTCTCTCAAAACTTGATCCTAGCTCCAGTAGGTTCCAGTCAGCATTTAAAGACAACAACCCAGGGGGAGTCAGTACAGGAGAAGTCAGCAACGCTGCTGCTGCATAACGAACGTCGCAGGAGTGCTGATTAAAGGTAGACTGTTCCCCTGCTAGGTCCACTGGATCTGTCAGCAAATTTCGACACTACTGATAAGCAAGTCCTTCGCGATCACAGGCAGGCATTGTACTTTAATAGTTAAGGCCTATTTCAGTGGGTGATTTAAAAGAATATGTCGAAAAATATTAGCTGATTCAACAGCCTCTTTTGTATAGCGACAGAAGAGCCTTTACGGCTATCACCACTGCTTGCAGCAGCAATAAAGGATCGACCACCGCAGGATTCGAACCCACGACCTTGGTCAGGAAAGGCAAGCGCCTTACCTAGTGTGCCATCACGGCTCCCGATGGCCACAGTAATCCGGCAAGCCTCTACTGTAAGGACTACCGTGGGATCAGTTTTCGGTTGATTCATTTTCCCTATTTATACTCTCCCTCTTGCCAGTGTTATCCCCGAGCACAATCTAGTTACACGGCTGCACTTGTGTGCTTTGATACTTTCCTGCCTTTCAGCAACCCCAAAATGAGCTTCACGCTGCACTATGTATTGCTGACGTTCGCATTTGAATGGCAGCGAACTTTCACACGATGAATAACGATAAAACCAGCTTAATTTTTATTGGCTAACCTAATGTTACTCAAAAACTGGAAGCCTAGCCCAAAAAAACAAGCTTGATTAGTCCTGTTCCGAAGTGTTCGCTTCCCAAATGAACACATTAGCTATACTATCAAGCCCGTCTACTTTCAACTACGTACCCTTGCAAAAAAGTGGACTTGCTTAAATGAGGAAACAACAGCTGGCCCATGCATTCACATCCCGTCAAGACTTTTGTAAGCACACTACATGCAGTTCTTCCTGCAGGTGCGAAGGGATGTTGACATCTAATGCAAAACGCTTGTAGCTTTCTTACTTCAGTACCTCCGTCGCCACGCGGCGATGTGCCGATGAGTCATTTAACGAGTTCAGACTTAAGTTCAGCAGTGGAAGGAGGGCGGGCTACCAAGCACAGATGACTTTCAAGGCTGGCAGAGGCTGTCTCGGGAGAACGTTTCGGGGAGGGGGAGAGGGGGTGGCGACCTTTCGAGACCCACACATTTGGGGTCGGTCTGCCGAAAACGTGGGTCAAAATGGAGTCTGTCGAATTGAATGAGTGGGTATTACTACTGGTCATTTGTCTTGGAGATCGTAGATGCGACTGCCAACGACGTGACACATTCTTTATTATCGCTGGCTTAATGATCTATATCCCAATAGTGATATTGATACATATATTTGGATGTTTTCGTCATGTGCTAAGAGAATACAATCTATCGGTTTTCGCCATAAAAATTACAGCAAGATAACCAATAACCTAGGGTTAATGACACTACGGTACCGTGCTCAGGCGACAAGCATGCAAGAGTACCGAGGGAACCAGAGAAGACACGCTCATCCCACCTTGGTCTCAGCTGCCCGAGTGTTGCTTGGGTCAAGGACGAATGCCTGTGGAGGCTGCTCGTCATGTGCAGCACCCCTGCAAATCCTCTCGGCTGGTCTCAGCAGTGCTTGTGGATGTGGATCGCTGGGACGACAGTGCACTGGCCACTCCCACGCTGCTGCATGCACTCGAACTCTTAGGCGTTTAGACAGCCGCCCGGCGGTCGATGGCCTCGGCAGAGCGGCCGGCCGGCAAAAGGCTGGCCCACGGTCAGCGGTTTTGCACAGCAGCAGCGACTGAGCAGCCCCGCTTCGTTTGAAGGGAGATGTTCGCTCTCCACATTACGATCGCTCATTCGTGACATCGTAGCGCTGGCAAATTCGTTCGAACAGGTCGTTTACGAGGACGATGGGGAGGAGGCACCCGAGGAGGACAAACGGAAAAAGCAGAGGAAAAAGAAGAAAGAAAGAGACGACCACGAGTGACGCTTCGTTACTGTGCAGGCAGGATCACATTTGATCACTTTTCTGTCGGTGACAATCGTTTCATAACTGTTCTCTCTCTCTCTCTCCCTCACGAGCAGGCTAACTGATATTACGGACCAATAGAATGCTCTGAAATCAAGGGGCTGGTCTTCAGATGTGCAACTCAGACCCAATCGGTCCTTTCAATGGGAGACGCGACCCGTTTCCGCCACTGTGGTAGGAAAATGCAGGCAGTGCCCTGCTCAGCTGCTGCCTCGGGTCTGCCCAACACAGCTCCCGTGTGCCCTCGCTTGCTTCTGGCGAGGCTGCTTCGTTGCCCATGCCCTGCCGGCTATCGGTCGAGCCGATGGAGGTTCTCTTCGATTGACCAGTCTTAGGTGTGTAGAGAACTCGACTCGATTGCCTTCTCTGACTGTAAGCCATTGCGACTACTCAGTGTGACGATGCCTGCGCGACGATGCCTGCGCTTCTAAGATGGCGTAAGCTAACAGAATGTATTCCCAACGCCGTCTTGGCACGACAGGCCTTACATAAATAAATAAGAGCCAAGTCAAACTGTGTGCTGAATGGAGATACGCTGGAATTCCTGTGATCCGCAGGAAGGCCATTGTTGAGCAGAGGCAGATGTTTTGGCTCGTTCTTGCTCTAGACCGTAAAGCCTTGAGCGTTTCGGTTCCGTTGCACTGCTGGCAAGATGTGCTGTGACACCTGCCACAGAGGGACTGCCCGAGAGGACGCCAGCAATTTCAGAACTCTAGCCAACCACCAGCTGGCCGTGGTCCGGCAGCTCTGCCTAACAGGTAGCTGGCTGCAAGCTTCCCAGGCATCCCACTCACGCTTGGCTCGGCCCAACAGACGCAGGCACGCATGAGGTGAGCCATGCCGCTCGGCTGCATATGGGGCTCTGGTGTAGCTCACCTTCTAAGCAAGAATGACAGCTCGCAATGCAGCAACTCAAGTAGTTGCCGTTTCTTTGACTTATCTTTTATTACAGCTCTCCCAGATGCCAACTCGACAGCTAGTCACCGCAAACTCACTCGAGTCTGTGGTAGATTTTTCTCTTTCTTCGCAGCCACCCCAGCATGCAGCTCCGCAGAGCACACTCCTCCTAGGAGGCTGCAGCATGCCTCGAGCACACCCTGCTTCAACGCAGGCCGTAGCCTCCTTCTCGGTATTGCTCCGTCACATCTCGTAATAACAATATGAGCACACTTAACGTATGTTTTCAGCCAGTATGGCTAATGTTGCCGTCCACCGGTTGCCTTCTACCAACGGTGCTGCCACGAGCGGCAAGCTCGCGCTTTCGACACACATGGCTTCAGACCGACAAGATAGCACTGCAAGGTTGTCAGTTAGATATGGAGCCAAGTCTGTATGTACAACAGTTGTGCCGTCCTCCGTTGGCACCCATGCCATCTGCACGGCGCCTCGAGCAGCCGGTCGCTGCACGGGTGAATCGCCGACAGCAGCGAGTGGCAGCAGCCGAAGCCTGGCCGTACTCGGCCAAAAGCACGAAGGGCAGGCCTCCACCTATCGACCTGTAACAATTTAAGGTCCCGTGATAAACATATTGCCTTGTGCTGGGAGTCGCTCACTTGCTTCTAGTAAAGCATTACTGGCAACAAGCCTTACATTACTGCTGGATAGCAAGGCCGATGACATAACAAGGAATCACTAGGCAGAGTCACGGTACTGCAAAGCCAAAAACTGGCAAGGGTACAGCAAGCTCGGTTGTGGCACACCTACATCAGTGACTCATCGTTACTCAAGTAAGACCATATGGATTTGCTATATATATATGCAGAAATAGCCTGCAGCACAGAGCTTATACAGGAAGAGCTACTAGAGACCACTTTTGGCTGCGGCCGGCTTGTCCACTGACTATGACAGAAGCACGGTGCCCAATTAGGAAGTAAAAACAATCATAGGATGAAAAAATATAAAACATTCATTCGAATTGCGCCCGAAGAGAGCTTAATCTCAATCCAGGAGCAGCTTCACATACCCCGAACGGTTCGAGCTCACGACCTCGGTTGTGAAAGGCAAGCAACTTGACCCCTGGGGTCAAACCACGGCAGCAGGGGGAAAGTCAAGCTTGATGATGCCGAATGATGCAAGTTGTGTGCAGGTATAATGGTCTAATGAAAGGGCATACTGCACAACAGTTAACTGGTGTCATTGGCTGGCTAGCATAAACATGAAGAAGAGTCTACACCTCGAGTGGCCGCATTCCTTCCTAATCTAACAGCTGGCTAGAGCTGAGACAAGATCCAACCGGGCTACACAAGTGAAGCTCACTGAGTAGACAGGGGTTTGACATGCAAAATGGTAGTGAAGAGCTCGATGCAAAAGTATCCACTGTGGTCAATGCCTCAGCACCAGGTGAATAAATATAAGTGGATGGCAAACAGGCTGGACTAAATCATCTGCAATTGAACAAGAACTCAACAGAGAGATGAAGCCATACAAATAGCACGACTGGCACTGCCTACTTACTCTCATAGACATTTATAAATATAGCATGGCACCTGCTCAAAAGTAGAAAACAGAAAATCCTTTACAACCGAACAAATGTCGGATCTGGAGGTCACCAGCCGGTAGGTATCAATGGTGGATACTTAGTGGTGGCAAACGGTCGGATCTAGGGCCAATAGTCTGAAGATATAAAGAGTGGGGGAGGGGCAAAGTGCTAGGAGTCGCTCACTTGCTTCTAGTAAAGCATTACTGGCAAAAAGCCTTACATTACTGCTGGATAGCAAGGCCGATGACATAACAAGGAATCACTAGGCAGAGTCACGGTACTGCAAAGCCAAAAACTGGCAAGGGTACAGCAAGCTCGGTTGTGGCACAAAGTGTTTGTAACTCCACAATATCTAGCATAGCAGCCTTTTTCCAGGATTCCTTACCAGAGGTAGTCAAGGTGGGGCCACCTGTGCCAGCACCAGCAGCTCCGAGTGCAGTCATGGTACCTGCTGCTGGTGGGATGACTTCCGTGCTACTCGTAGCCACCGTCTGAGCTGCCTTCTGCTTTAGCATCGTCCAATCAAACGTATAGTCGTACTGATGGTTTAGTGTGCGAAATAGGATGCGAAACAGTTGACGCAAGTACATGTAGTCTGGAGCTTCTTCGAAACGCAGACCGCGACAGTAGTTGAGGTACATGGCAAACTCAGCTGGGAAACCCTTCAACAGCAAAGCACACTCCATCACCACTTGAGGTTGACACGACAGCATGACTAACAAGAAAGTTATAGGATTAGGGTTTTTCGAGGATCGCCAACAATCAAACGTTGCAAACTGGAGAGAGCTTTCATGTAAAATATGCACTGGCCCGAACAGCAACACATACTAATGACCATATACCAATTAAGCATTATAGTGCTGTAATACAGCTGCTACACCAAAGCATTGATGATCAATTATAGGCCGTGCAAAGAAAAATACATACGACTGATCAATTACAATTGCAATTACATAAACGTGGTTCAATATAGTGCCAATCACAGCGACATAAATCTGTGATGACCTGCCTCACTTGACTGCATCGTCGGATCCTCCAAGAGCTTTCATTACAGACAAGATTAGTATATATTGCGGTAAGCCATTACCTGGCACATACCCGACACGAGACAACAAAGTTGAGACCTGAACTATAAAAAATAGTAATGGTTATTCAAAAGAAACGCTTACCAACTAGGGAACTATGCACGATCTGGAGCTGCTCAACTAGGCAAAAACTGTGAGCTCAAGAGAAATTTTAAAATCCGACAGCTTTTAGTTTTCGAAAACTTTTTAACCGGTTCATTTAGAATTAGATGAACAGCTCAAAAACATATACTCTTAGTTCACATAATCGCAAGGTTTGTTCAATATCAATTTCAACATTAATATTAATTACTAATATTGATATCATCGATTGACATTATTATTATTATCATTATTATTATTATTGACAATATTAACTTCCCAAGTTTGTGTGTCCAGCACTGCTTTCAGAAAACTTCATCATATCTTGTAATACTAACCAGCACTGTGCAAGTGTGCTGACCAAAAGTAGGCATAACAAATACCAAAGCAGAATAAACCGGTGCTATTATAATAATTCCACGAAGTCTGCGATGAAAAAGAACATGCAAGGTCGTTCATTAAAACATAGCTTACGAACAACAACCTCGACACAACGAAACCATCAAAGCCATATATGCACAATCATAATCTCCAAACTGGCATGCCATACAGGAAACATAGCAGCATCATAGTTGGTTAAGAACGATGAAATTTGCTTCCATCTTAACGATTCTGGGCAATCTCAATCGCGACAATACATATAGAATTGGAGTGCCTCATAGTAATAAATTATGCTTACTTTGCACAAAAGTTCAACAGGAGTTGACATTTTCTTCTCGCTTATCTTCTCATACTTCTGCTTCTTTGTTGCTGCCTATTAAAGCAAAAGAGTAGATGTCTACGTAAGTTGAACTAAAATCGGTTGGGAAGCTCTCCAATGCAGTGCACCCTTGAACATCCGACATCCGGTTTGGAGTGGTACCTCGGGGTATATTACAACTGACTGTGATAGCACACAGTAACAAGCAAAAAAGAAAGAACCAAGTCAAACGCCTGCATGCAATATGAGAATGTAACATCTGATAAACAGTACACCGGGATTCACCTCGAACACTTAGGTTTAAATTTAAAGCCCAGGCTTTAAACCTCAGCGTTTAGTACCAAAAGAAGTGTAGTCTTGATGGCTATATTGGTATTGCACCTGATCGGTAACCCTCTTTGTATTTTGAAAATGGCCTATTGCTTGCCAGCTTCGAGGTCAATCTCTCTAGAGGTCAGATACGCCCGAATCCACACCCATCTTGTCGTGGCATACACAGGACAGTTCCTTCCTACTGCTTGGGCTAAGCAGAGGCTTCTGTCTTAGCCTGCTACCGGCCTGATCGGACCTCTTCTTCTTTCTGCTACGGTGGCAGCAGAATAAATAGTCAATAACCTGACTACGTGTTGATATCCATCAGCGAATATGCGCACCAACAGAAGAACATCGACACACAACGAAGAAAGCAGGCAAAAAGTCCTCTAATCAACCAGAAGGAGACAATGGTCAGCTTGCTGCACGAAGCATGCCTTTCAACCCTCCTATGATCGATCACCTCAGGCAAGGTCAAGGTCTAGTTCCATCGTTAACCCTAATTATAACCCTCCAGAAGAAAGCCCAGTTCGTAAGGAGAGTGCTGTAGCATGGCATTCAAATACACTTAACGACACGGAAATATAGAAAGACATCTGACACACGTTTCAGAATGAGACACTATTGCACGTAACCAATGACGTGGGCAGTCTCCGAACAAAATTATTGCCCTGACAGGCATGCCGTACAGATCTGAATCAAGATGAAAGGAGACAAAGAGTGAGCTGAGTGGTTGACCAATGCCAGCTATCGTACATTGGCCAAGTGAAAAGCAACTTAGTTACCAAGTATCATATAACTATGACATGCCGTCAGCACTGACGACGAACACTACAGTTGTGATATGTCTTATTAGGTTTCTGCTTACGATCACAACCTCAACAAAAAATGACCGATTTTCCAGTGATTCAACAGTCAAACGAATCATAGAACCAAAAGACAAAATCACCAAGCAAAGAAACAAGCTACTGCTTCACTCAATAGCACTGCTTTAGAGACTTTACATGATAATTATAATAATAGAAAGACATTGTATAGCACCCGGAGAACTTGACTCTTTCTAAGCACTTTGCATATGCCAGAAAAGAAACATGTCGATTGATTAGTGATAACAGGCACACAGTCCGCATGTATAAGCACACAAAGACAATTAACTCGGACGGAGCAAATGCTGTGAGGAACAGGTGGGTATGCAGCTTCTTCCTAAATCGTGTCAAGTAAGGGATGTCGAGACGTACGGCAAGAGTGAGCTCCAGGCTTTGGGACCATACAAACTGAAGGCACGGTCTCCAAAGAATTTGAGGTTGTGAGAGGCACAGCTAAACGACTTGAGTTGGATGATTAGCTCTAAAAACCTGACTGGAACTTACTTGCTAGGTTTGATATAAGCATTTAGCTGGTCTACCACTACTCTTTCCGGTGTCTCTGATAAGACCTTCAGTAGGGAGACTTGACAAAAGTTGCTGAAGTTCTCGTGGTTTAATGTTGACACTTAAATGAGTGGTCTTTTTGAAGGAAGAAAGAACAAGATCTGGGGCACCACACCGTAGCAGACCTAAATAGTGGAAAAGAAATTCTGCCAATCACACGGACGTAGCCAATGCTGAGAGAAACTCGTCGGATTTTGGCTTCTTTTCAAATATCATCGAGTCAGGGGATATCGAAACATCTGTCGGGAGTGAGTTCCAGACTTTGGTAGAACACGACCTGAAGGAACAGTCTCCAAAGGATTTGAGGTTGATCACAGACATCAATAAACGGCTGAAGTCAGAAGAGAGGGCGGTGCGATGCGAAGCCTGATTAGGACGATGCTATTTCCAATAGGCATTCTAGAGCAAGAGAATAAAGGGACCTTAAAGTGAGCGACATAATAACAATAATAATAATAATAATAATAATAATAATAATAATAATAATTCACTTGATAAAGCGCCCTCAGAGAACTTAATCTCTCTTTAGGTGCTTTACATTTGCTGTAAAGTGAAATGCAATTGAATGGTAAGTAAAATCATGCTTGAAAACGAAATGAATAATATGGTTAGGGGTGACATGCACAGGGTCAGCATGCAAATGTGGTTAGTGGCAGCATGCAGTGTCAGCACGCATAAGCACACCAAGGACGAATCACAGGGACCCGCTAAATGCTGTCCTAAATAGGTGTGTTTTTAGGTTCCTTTTAAATGTGGTCAGGTTGGGGGATGTTCTGACGCAGGTCGGGAGGGAGTTCCAGGCTTTGGGAGCATATGAACTAAATGCACGGTCTCCAAAGGATTTAAGGTTTGTACGAGGTATTTCTAGACTGTTGGATTCCGAAAAGCGAGTGGTACGATGCTTTGCCTGATGGGGTAGTATATCTGACAGATAGGCGGGAGCCATAGAATGAAGGGACCTAAAAGTGAGCGACAAAACCTTGAAGTCAATCCGTTGCTTGACTGGTAGCCAGTGCAGGTCGGCGAGAAGTGGAGTAATGTGGCAAAACTGCGACGCTCACGACAGACAAGCCTAGCTGCAGAGTTTTGCACCAGCTGCAATCGCCTGATCGCACATGCTGGTAGGCCAGTAAGCAGTGAGTTGCAGAAGTCGAGACGGGATGTCACGAATGCATGGACCAACTTAGATGTGGTATCTTTATCTAAACAAGCCCGAATTTTAGCAATGTTATGAAGCTGAAAATAGGCGGATTTGACTGTGGAGCTGATTTGGTCGTCTAACGAGAGGTCGCTTTGGAATATGACACCTAGATTTCGAGCTGATTCAACTGGAGATATGCTGGCAGAGCCAATTTTGAGAGTCAGCCTTTCCAATCTCTGGATCACACTGGGTTTGCCCATAACTAGTAAGTTAGTTTTATCATCGTTATGTTTTAGAAAATTTGCTGCCATCCATGTGCGGATGTCATCAATGCATGCAGCTAGTGAGTTTAGAGAATTTGAGGTGCTCGAAGGCTGGAAGGGATCAAAGCAAAGGTACAACTGAGTGTCATAACTTTTAAGTCAATAAATATGCTGCATGATGAGGAGCCAGTGAACGTCGGTGAGAAGTGGTTCGTTGTGGCAACTGTGACGTTCACGACCGACAAGTCTGGATGTTGGGTGTTGCATCGACTGCAAGTATCTTACTGTACAGGCACGAAGAGTAGTGAGCTACATACAGTAAGTATAGTAGGGATGTCACGCGCGGATGGGCTAGATAGGCTGTGCTGGGCATGCTATCCTTGTCTAAGCAGGCCTACATTTTTGTAATATTATGTAACTGAAAGTAGGCAAACTTGACTGAAGTGATGAGGTCATCAAGTAAAGGGTCATTTTGGAACAGAGCATCCGGGTTGTGTTCAGATGCCACAGGATATACTCAGGCCGAGCCCATTTTGAACGTTAGGCTTTACAACTTCTGAACACAACCAAGTTTACACGTAACAAGCAAGTTATTATGCTAGTTGTGCAAGGCAGCAGCAAGTCTATGCACCTCACAAGGAAAACAGTAGGTTTGGGGTGTACAGGGCTAGCAGTCTTGTAAGACTGGGAGACGAACTTCGACATAATGCTGCCCTGGTTTGGTGCAGGGGTAAGGTGCTCGCCTTTAATGACCAAGTTCGTGGGCTCGAGCCCAGTGGCACATGTCAAACATCTGGATCGATATCAAGTTTCCTTACGGTGCTACAAACATGCACTACATCTTATTCACACATAGATATCACTAGAGGCAGGCATGAATGCAAACGTTGATATTAGGAGAGGAATAGAGGTTCAAGGAGTCCAGTAGGGATGCAACTTACTGCTGACAAGGAGGTTAGAAAAACCGTCAGCTAGAACGTTACAAGGATTGCTAAGTCATGTAGGTTAATAAGATGGTTGATAGTGACCATTACCATCCTTGGCTTGTACATCTATGATTCCGCTTTGGTTTACAGAAGCTAGACTTGGCCTTGGCTAGTAGGTACAACCTAGACTAGTCCTTGTGTAGCCATGCGATGGACAATCGGTTATTATTTTGCATGGTTTCTCAGGCCTCTGCTTAGTAGTGCTAGCAGGTAAAAATCTGCAGTAAATATGAGGCCATTTGAGCGAGGGCATACAATGTATTAGTCAGGGGTGCAAACTCATCCAGAACATCGGGAAGTGTAGTACAGACACTAGCTAAAGACTGTATCATACAATCGTGGGAGAATATTTGGTCGAATCTGTGAACCTTGTCATGAGTGGGGCCACGCACATGCAGGAGAGAGTGAATCGGCTGATGTACACAATTCGGCAGATATAATAATAATAATAATGCACTTGATAAAGCGCCCTCAGAGAACTTAATCTCTTTCTAGGCGCTTTACATTTGCTGCAAAGGGACATGCAATTGAATGGTAAGTAAAATCATGCTTGAAAAACAAACAAAATGAATAATATGGTTAGAGGTGACATGCACAGGGTCAGCATGCAAATGTGGTTAGTGGCAGCATGCACAGCGTCAGCATAGATTTGTTGGGTCATCGAAATGAATGTTAAAAATAAACCAGTACATGGAAGGGATAATTTTTTAAACACAGAATATAAATGAATTCAGAAAAATGCAAAACAAAGCAAGACTCGGTGGCAATAGATTAGCGCCACCATTAGCACTTCATGGTTGAGAGTCTGAATACACGACACTCGGAAGACGGTTTCGACAAGACAGCTTGAAATTGAGGATCGACCAAGCGACAATGGCAACTCGGCCACTAGTTTTTGTTGACCTTGGGGTATGAGATGGCCATACTCTTGCAGTGAAGTTGATTTCAACCAGGTCTCGGTTCCAGAAAACAGGTAAAGAACAACGTCAAGAATCCTCTCATTGTTATTTGTCATTTGTCATACTTTTAGAGGTTTATTACACATTAAACACACCATCCCCAGGCAGACTTTTCAAAAGCGACCGAGGTTGCTATAGTCAGCCCGATGACCACTTAGTTAAGAGCGACTCGCTGCACTGCTTGGAGGAAAACTCACTGGGCTACGAAGTACTGGAACCGAACCCCTTACCCTATCTCTTAAAGGCTTTTTTGGGTGCTATAAAAATCGGCCAAACATGGTTACTGATTTGCAGTCGTCTCCAGGCTTCGTAGGACACTGCAAAGATGCCACATCTACGGTCAATATATACAAGGCCAAGGGACTGGCCCACTTGAGTGGGAGTCAAACCCACATCTCTGCATTTTAGACAAACAAGACTGGATACTAGCAATGATATAATGCACCACTTGAAAGATTCTTGTTTGTGAAATTTCTTCTTTGACTGTACCGCCTGCGTCTGTTTATTAGCGTGCACGGGGTCACCATGGCAGGACACCCGGCCGATTTCTGCAGACCATCATAAAAAATAGCCTGTAGGCTCCCTACCATAAACCACAGGTTGCACATGTGCCCACCCACATTCGGTGAATGACTGGATGTGTGTAATTGTCCTTTAAAGAACCACAAGAAACCAAACTGTGGAGGCTATTGGAGCTTGCCATCATACCTTGAGGCCCTGCCACGGCAGGCTGCCACGATTGAAGTACATCAGCACGTAGCCGAGGGACTCCATATCATCTCGACGACTTTGCTCGATGCCGAGGTGAGCATTTATGCTGGCGTAGCGAGCGGTGCCGGTCAGGTTTTTATCTTCCCGATATGGTATATGCTGCCGTGTCCTGTTGTCACGGTACTTCTTTGCAAGCCCGAAGTCGATAAGAAACACCTAAAACAGGAATTTCCAACCATTGAGCAAGCACAAAAAAGAAAGGAATTGTGACTGCAGACAGTCCGATCATGCCCAACTGCAAAGGCCAAACAGGAGGTGCTTGCTTCGCAGGATGACGATTCACAAGTAAGCTAAAACCGGCAAAATGTAGCACAAGAGGAATCAGCTTCCAACGAGGCCGGTCATCTGTCAATATAAGCACGGCACGGTGCAGACCACGAGCCAAGTAGCAGCTGAACACAAGATAAGTACAATGTACTGGTGGTGAAGGTGTGGCTACCCGATGATTTGAGTTTCCTAGCATGGTGCAGCACCCTTCACAGCCGCACGCACACCTTTCACACGCACATCTTTCTCCCAAGCTTACTGTTCAAGTACAGCTTGCTTGCATAAAACAGTTGATGTACTAGGTGGTACAAATACTAAACAGTGGCAGTCTCTGAATAAAGACTAAATGACACGATTAGTATGGAACATTCAAAGCTTGCAGCAGCTATTTTACAAAGGGGGGGGGAAGAAAAGTCAACTCGGATGAAACATATGCTGTGAGCAACAGGTAGTTGTTTTTCCAGCTTCTTTTTTAATGCTGTCCAATCAAGTGATGATGCGATGTCAGCCGGTAGAGAGTTAGAGGCTTTGGAGCAAGGCATAGGAATTACAGGTACGGTCTCCAAGAGATTTGAGGTTAGTTAGCTGCACAACCAATCGACCAGTGTCAGAAGGATGCTATGGATGAGATACTCGCCCGAAGAAGGCTAAAAAATGCAACACAGCTTTTGTTCTAGGACATCAAAGTGCTTCGCGAAACTCAGAGGTAGAATGTGGCTGCAAAGGAAATAGAAGAGCAACTAATGCAATCATGGAGCAAATCCTAATTTCTACGATTGTTTCTGTGTGCTGGATTTCGAAAATAGCTTTGCAAAGGCCAATATCATATGAAAGAAATAATGCAATCTTGCTCTTTGAGTTACCATTCACGACAATAGGTGCATATGAACGTATGCTGGCAGAGAAACTTCCATTGTTATAGACACCAAAAATACAAAACTCCTACCTGCCTTCCAGACAAATTGCTTGAAATAAATTTCTGGGGCATTTATAGTATGAGTACAGCTAGGATTTTTCCACCCCAGTCAATGCTGCTGACAGATATGCTCTATACTAGAACCCCGAATATAAATTCTATGCAATGCACAAACAACAGCAATCGGTAGCTGGATATTTTTCTACTACCCAAGGCTGACGAGATGCCAGACACCACAACAAACATCAGCTTTTCCTAGTGACAAGCCTTCCAACAACCAATAAAACACATTCACCTTTTTTTCTCTAATCTTCTCGAGAAGAAAAAAGATAGGTGGATACAGCACTTACTACAAAAGCCAGCCCTGCCACAGGTTTACACCATCAGAGGGCTCATCCAAATGATCCTAGCCATCAATAACAAGCAGCAATCACTCCACAGTGGCTCACCTTGTTGCAGTGTCTTCCGATGCCCATGAGAAAGTTGTCAGGTTTAATATCCCGATGTATGAAGTTCTTATTATGAACATACTCTATCCGCCCTATCATCTGCAAAGACAAATGCCGTTACATACAACAGTGATGATTTATCCGTGTCTAACATTCAACACAACCTGGTCTACCTTGGATAGACCATTTGTAAACAACTAGTGTTTTTATAAGGGATTTCCAGAACTTTTCCAGAAGGCCAAAGTCTCAAGGATGCAGGCTACAGACCGCACCTGATCGGCAAGCATAAGCACAGTCTTCATGGTGAAACGCCGTGAGCAAAAATTAAACAGATCTTCGAGGCTTGGTCCAAGTAGATCCATCACAAGACAATTGTAATCTTTCTCTTGACCGTACCATCTACAAAACAAAACTCGTTCCGAAAGATTGTTCAAGAGTGCACGGGCAAAGCTTTAGCCAGACATCATAATGTGCTGAAAAAATGTAAACAGTAATAATTATGGAATTGGCAACAACTAGCAAAATAGGCCGACCACAGACAGTGCAGTCACATCCAATCCCAATCAGCTTAAAATTTCAAAAAGTCTGCAGTGTTTGCTGAGCAAACGAACCCACAAAATCGTCATCCAAACTCCTCGATACAGCACACGATATACCATCTGTTAGCATCTATTTTTTTTGAGCAAATCTTTCGAATGAACTAACAAAAACCGCATGCAAACCCAAAATGTGGAATTCAATGTTGCTACTGTATACAGCTGTGACAGAAAAATGTACTTAACAAGGTATCCTCACCAGGTAGTTAAAAAATACAAAGTATGAAATCTTATCACAGACACCAGAGTAGCGAGTGGCTGCCCCACGAACCAAGACTGAGGTCATTGTATGCAGTTGAAAGTCTGCTTCCTGTGTACTAGATTTGGCTAGCTATGAAATTTGGATTTTCAATAACATGCAGGTACAAACGTGCACCCAGATGAGATGCTGGCATGCATTGGCACTAGCAATAGAATAAACTGGCTTATGCCACTCGACTGCAGTGACAGCAGCCAGCTACCAGCATCAGATCACTTGCCAGCATGCCCTTACTGACAGCTCGGAGCCAGTCAATACCATTATCCTCAGTTCAACTCTTGAGCTCGCAGATCAAAATGGCATTGCCTGTATAGCGATGGCAATGCTCTGACAGACCCCACTGAGCTACCACGCTCTGAGTGAGTGGTTATCTATGATATGGGCTTACACGATTATCAGCAAATAGGACTAGACTTTCCCTTTGGTAGACCAATGGGTAAGCCAGCTGGCGACCTCTAGGTACGATATCCCTCCCAGCTTACTCACAGCCACGGCGGAAAGCCAATCCACGAGTCATGTTTGATTGTGAAGTAAAGCTACTAGTCAGAGCAGATTCGTACGCAATCCTATAATGAACCGACCTTCAGAAGCAAGGTAACAAGTACTCAGCAGACCAGGCTAAATTATTCAGCACTAGGTTAAATTATTCAGCACAAGTGTCCACCGTCAGGACACAAACATCACAAGAGTAACAATAGGATGGCATTTAACTGACTAACTTATGGTAGCATGGTAACCCGGGATGTCACCAGAATGTACGTGGGAAACCTAGAGTGAGGATCAGAAACTAATATCTCTATCTTTGACAGGCACACTGCTGCCCAATCTCCAATCGCATAGGATTCGAGGCAGGCACAACGGCTTATATTTGGGGCTCCTCACTCAGTAGAGGCCTGCCAGTCTGCTAACAACGTCCCATACCAAGGCTAGTCAAGTGGTGCATAGACCACCGAAGTGTAGCATGAGGGCAGGCAAACCATACCCAAACATAACAGGTCAGCAGTTTTTTTTTATTATATACCACATGTACTACTACAGCTTAAGTGTGCAAGCAAGCTTCTTTATGTGGCCAAAAATATAATTAAACCAGTCAAGACATATATAGAACACGCGATACCAGCAAAAACGCAAAAGTTAGCCACACATCACCTGCTTGCCAAAATTATTGTTCAGAGTTGTCAGCTTAAGCATCCACGATGTCAGTTGTTCGATTTGCACAGACTCTTCACCTAGCCAACACCATGATCGCTTGCAGTCTCTCCAATGCCGACCAACCAATTCCGTGCCCCAAGTTTACACCATGCAATGCAAGGTACTCTTATACTTACGGTATATACATATATACATATACATATATATATATATTATACTTAGGTAATCAATAGTAATCTTATACTTACGACAACCACAGCAGACCCTCCCCCCAAGCAGCCCATCATAAAACACCATCCTTACTCTCAGCTTGCACATGGAGGGGGCAAGGCAGCAGCTAGAGAAGTCTCCTGCAACAATCAGCCAGGCTGCCTGGTAATCCTATCGGTCCACCAATTGTATTTTCCATTAGCATCACATCATCACTGCAATATCAGTTGCAGTCCACTGCAATGCAGATATAAAGGCCAATAACAAGCTCTGGTATCCTAACCCCAGTTTCAGGAAACCGGTCAACCTTGCTGATAGCACCAACCCACACTGCCACACCACGAAAGGGAAACAAGAAGAAGCTTTTATGCAGTTGCATGCCCCCATAAGTGGTAGATGATGGGGCTGCAATTCCTTTTTTCTTCACATCAATGACCCACTAGCACCAGGCTACCTGACCGCCTGGTAAGGAAGGCAAATGTTTACGCTTAACGGCTACCAAATGTCCCACCTGCAGTAAGTAGATCTGCAGAGACTATCTTTGGTCGCTGACCAAAGCAATGATTGCAGCTCAGAGCCCAGCTGCAATTAAAAGGGTACACATGCATTCATGCAATGAATGGTGTACCGAATTTGCAGACTATGTAAATGATCACTTACAGCCAAGCAGTTAAGGTCCTTGTTGAGAGCAGAGAACAGGCTGCTCAATCAATATAGCAATGCTATCAAAGAAAACCAGAGGTGGCAGGATCACTCCCTGCTCGACGTAAAATTCTTTGGCTCTCAGTCCCACGGCTGATGGTCTTCTGTCGTTCTGCATTTAATTCAATAGCCAGATCAGTAAAAATTCTAGCACCATCAAAAAAGGGTTATAACTGAGGACCAATGGTATCAACTTCGAGGACAACTAGGCAAGTATATGAGATCGGGCTAGGCATTGTGCCACCCCCTTCTTCTGACAAGTCGTTTAGCTGTGCTTTAAACCAACCTCAAATCCTTTTGAGATCGGTCCCTTTAGTTTTATGGCCCCCAAAGCCAGGAACTCATTTCTGACTGACGTCACTACACCCCCACCCGACTGAAAAAGGCATTTAAATACATTTAAAAAGACATTTAAAAGAATAAAAAAATACACATGCTCCTTCACAGCATTTGCTGGGTCATTGTGATAAGTTCTGTGCTTGCTTGTGCACGTTGACTCTGCAAGTTACCACTAACCATATTATGCATGTTGACATGGTGCATGTTACCACTAACCATATTATGCATGTTGATACTTTGCATATTACCACTAGCCATATGGTCATGCTTCTTTTACAGCATATGTAAAGTGCTTACAAAGAGATTAAGTTCGAAGGTGCTACACAAGTATTATTATTATCATTATTATTATTAATCACCAATGCTATCATTGTGCTATGACCGGCGGGTTACCTAACGGGAGACGTCGGCTATGTTGCTGCTGCAAAGTCGGGCCGAGACTCAACAGTACAGTCAAGGCAGTAATGACCAAGTCATTTCGATTGGCAACAGTACAGTTCTATTTCACCACTTTCTCACATGTAAGACAAAGTCAGCCATAATTAACAGCGTCTGTCAGATGAGCAGAGCAACTCGACTAAAAAAATTAATATGTAAATGCAACCTAATAACGGAATAGCTAGCTGACTAAGGGCAGAGCATATGGGTTTCCAGATGCAAGTCACCTTCCTAAAATCCCAGGTATTATAAATACAATTCATTTGCATAGCACCCCAAGAGAACTTAGTGTCTATTCAGGCGCTTCACATATGCCTCGGGCTCGAGCCCACGACCTCAGCCAGACCTGGTCGGGCGAGCACAGCAACCGCTGGACCAAACCAGCACGGTGAGCTTATCTGAATATCTACAGGAATGGATATTCAAGTAAGAACTGGATCAACGTCAGAATTTATAAAAGAAATGCACATATGAGTCAAAGCACACTAATCAAGAATGAGTGTGATGCTTCTATATACAAAAAATACGAACAGGCTGATTTAAGTCCGTTTCCCTTTGCAGCAAATGTAAAGCACCTAGAAGGAGATTGAGTTCTCCGAGGGTGCTCTATCAAGTGCATTATTATTATTATTATTAAGTGGTTTCTTTGCAACAGGGAAGTTTTCAAAATTGGGTTACATGTATCTCTATTTCTAAGGCTAAATATACACAGTCAAACTGTTGCATGACAACTCATCAAACTTCCTCATCAGCTAATGATGCTCTTCGATTATCTTGGCCAAATTATTTTGCTCTTGCTAGTTAAATAATAATAATAAAAACAATAATTCATTTGCATAGCGCCCGAAGAGAACTTAACCTCTGCTCAGGCGCTTCACATAGGCCATTGGGCTAGAGCATACGACCTCGGTCATCAAATCCATTCACCTTGACATTGGTCGGAGCAAGCATCTTAACCATTGGGCCTAACCAGTGAGGCAGTTGGAGGGTGAGAAAAAATCGGATTGTGTAAATGCAGCTTAAATCCACAAAACCAAGACGACTTACTGCAAATGTTATTCTGCAGAGTTTTATATGGAGCATTCAAAGCTCAAGGGACTTTCGGTGCATATCCGGTAGCCAGCAGACTTAGGTCTTGCGCAGCACAGAGAAAGTCAGAAGCATAGTCAGCATAAAAGCACAGTCATGAGTCAGCAGAACGGTCGAAGAAGTGCAGAGCATGGAACTAGCATGCAGCAGGGCCTGGGTGGATTTCCGGCTGAGTCGGCCAGGAGACTTCTCTACTGGAGAATCGCAGTGTGTGCACAAGCAGGTACACACCATGGCATGGAGGCCAAACACCCAAAGTTCCAGTTCAGGGGATAGCAAAACCCATTGCAAATGCAAGGTGAGTAAGAATGAAGCACACCAAACTACCTTTTTATTTAGTGCGGAATTAGAAGAGCTGCTACTAGTTCCACTCACACCAAAGCCATCTATAAAATATGGGTCCACAAAACGTGGGCTTGTATGATGTGGGCGAGTGGTTGTTGGTGATTGAATACCTCACTCGAACACACAAGCTAGCTGATGACCAGGATTTGTCTGGGCTGAGTGCCATTTAGAAGCTGTTCTAGCCACTTGCTAGCCAGTTACTGAGACCCCGAGTGAAACCACAGAGCGTGATTTCAAAACTCTGGTTGTAAAGAAGAACAAGTCTTAAGGGCAAGATGTCTGATAAGCCTCACGAAACATGACGTAAAACAAGCTACATCGTACAGGTGGGCCAAAACAGTCCAACCGTTGTACAGTAACCAAGCACCAGCCTTCACCGGGAGCCACTTCTACCTACGTGGGCCATTAACACGACAAATAACTCACCATCCAAAAATGTGTCCAAAATACTTTGCTTCGTGCTGGAGCCATTTTTACCTGCACCCTCAATGCCTCTGGGAACCACGGAAAGGGGTAAAAACCAACCACTCAACATCAATCGGCAATCAACTGATTGCTGAATAAGGGACAGAGTGGTAAACTGGCATTGTGACCTCCTTGGAAAGGCTTTATTCAGCCGGGGAGAGCCCTTTTGGCCATTTTCTTCTGATGCCTAGGGTAAGGCTGCATGCACATTAGGACAAAGGCCTTTGGAACACCATGGACCATTTGATTACAAGATCCATCTACCGCAGACTTGTGAGGCCGGCAAACTATGAATTTCTCGAGTGCAGCAGGAACTGACATGGCAGCAGGCCCCAGTCACTTGCAGCATCGGCACTCCGCAGCTGGCCGCAGACAGTGGCTTGCCGCTAGCTTTTTAAGTAGCAGCTCTAGCGACACGTCTGGCTCCCGACTGAACTATGGTAGCTAAGCCAGCCTGGAGATGGAGCATTCGACAGTTACTCCGAAACAAGTACTTCTGGTGAGCCGTGATGGCACACTAGGTAAGGCGGTTGCTTTTCCCTACCTCGGGCCGAGGTCGTGGGTTCAAATCCAGTGTTGGGCGATTCATTATTGCTGCTGCAAGCTGTGGTGATAGCCTTTAATACTCTTCTGCCTCTATACAAAAAGAAGCTGTTGAGAATCAGCTAGTATTTGTTTTTATAATTGTTATTTATTTATTATTTAATTTAGAATTTATTTATTTATTATTATTTTATTATTTATATTTTTGTGGCTTCAGGAAATGACTGCCTCACTGCTGCTTATTCGGACAAGCAGAGCACTAGGGACCTATGTGCCGGTTCAGCTACAGGAATATTACTTTTACCTAAGCCTCCATCCGCATTAAGGCTTAAATCATTAAATCATCATTAATCTTAAACCATTAATCATTAAATCATTAAGTCTCACGTTGCTTGATATATTTTTCTTCTCCACAACTTTGAAGCCCATACCTAGTCCAGGTTAGGGATGTGGCTGCCGATGATTCGAACAGATCACGTGACACAACCACCACACCCACTGACCGTAGCCACGGTTATAGCAACCTCGAAGCTTGCAGCAAACATTACCCCCCCCCCCCCCCAGTGATGGGTACAAGCGGCTGGAGGCAGTGTAAAACTGGAGAGAGGAAGTTAGAAACACATGATTGACTACACTTGGCATCCTATTGAAGTCAACTTATGCAAGCTGGAGGAAACCCATCGATCTGGACTAATTGGCTCATAAAACACAAGATAGGCACACACACGGACTACGTAAGCTGTTTTAACAGCCTCATTTGTACAGCAGCAGAAGAGCCTTATCAGCTATCACCGATTGTAGATCGCCCAACTGCAGGATTCGAACCTGCGACCCTGGTCGTGGAGGGCAGGCACCTTACCTCCTGGGCTATCACGGCCCAGTAAGTAAACATAGGCCAAGCGTGCGATTCGACAGGCACGTAAACTTAGAGCAAAGGTCCAAAAAAGGACTATCGAAAGAGTAATGGCACGTGCAAGATTTGACACTAACTGGGAGAGGCGAGAGACAGTCCAAGGTTGAACATAGGTTAGGACAGCCAAAAATGCAACAGCTGCCCCTACTAAGTACTTATATTATGCTTGTCACACAAATGCAATGACGCACAGGTCGTACACATCTACGATAACAGTATGCAGGTATTGATAACGGCAAGTCAACAAAGTAGGCCCTCGAATGAACCCGGTCAAGCAGACTGACTAACGAAGCTCTGAGAACGGCTTTATGAGGGGTTTCACTAGAAGTATACTGCGATACTAGAAAAATATATAGCATTATTAATACAGGTACGTGGTAAAGTGCTCAGAAATAAAAAAGAAATCTTGCACTTCACTGCGTCACCAGCATATATAAAACAGTCGTCAAAACACACGCTCGCGAGCACACACAACGCACACACCAAAAAACCAAAAAAGCCCAGCAAATACCTAGCAACTACGGCTAACATCTCACGAGCCCAGGGCGGCTCCGGGAAGTTTCTTGATGAGCATCAGCACCGCTATTCGGTGCAGGTTGCAAACAACTTTCGGCAATAGCACGTCCGATGCCGGCAGTACCGGGCTTCGCTGCTGAACAACCGGGAACCTGCTGCAGAGGTCAAGGGACAATATGGACACGGCGTTTCACCTTGGTTACCACGTGAAATACGCTACAGCCGAGGCACCCGGAGACGGTGAAATATTTTTAAAAAGAGCTGGAGATTCACACGCTTCACCGCGCAGGGTACGTTATACGTTACTGACACTGGCACGAAGAGCGCAGACTCGACTTGACAAACCTTCCTCTCGTCAGCGCCGTCAATACGCTCGTTTGAGCCACGACTCGCCATACCTGATATGGGGTATTCCGACGCCGCCTATAAGGATCTTGTAAAGTTTTGACTCATAAAGCAGTTGCGGGTGCCTGGCGTTGTGAGATTCGAGCTTCACCGCGACTTCCTAAGGTTGAAGCAAAGAAGTACCGATAATTTAAGGTCGCGCCGGCCAGCATCGGAAGGTGTCGCAGCCATTCACTAGGAGGTGAGACAACGCTCACGGAAGAAAGCTCGGAAAATGAACTAGCGAATAGGCCGTACCTCTCCGCTTTGATTGTTGATGCCTAAATATATGTCGCCGAAGGATCCGCTTCCGATCTTCCTCACTAATCTATATTTTCCTCCGGCGACGGAGAATTCGGACTTCGCGACAACGTTCCCTGCACTCGCCATCATCCTACCGACAACCGCGTAGCGCTGGAACTCAACAGCAGGGTCTTTAGTCAGGCCTTAAGCGTCGCTACGCAGCGTACATGCGGCGGCCACAGGCACTTGCAATACAAAGCTGTGAGCGATAATGGGTTGCTGACGTCTACCATGGAAACGAGTATTTGATGGAAAATCAAACTATAAATGAAATAAAAGATAAAAAATTAGGTTTTTAAATAAAACCAACCGTGCTTTTCATCGAAATTCGCCTTGCGATGGTCTCTGTAGTGATCCCTTACCCAACATGGCGTCATTATCTCTGTGCGGCGTGTCTGTTGGTGAGTACCGCTGTCTTACTAGCAATGGCCGAAGTAAAAGAAAATCAGCAGAGCGAACCGAAAATTCAGGTTATACCTACTGAAGATCCTAACGACGAAACCTGCCGGACATTTGTGCTTAACAAAGAGGACCACACGTTGGGGAATGCACTGCGCTACGTTATAATGAAAGACCCTGAGGTAGAGTTCTGCGGCTACAGTGTCCCACATCCATCAGAAGAAAAGATAAACTTTCGTATACAGACCAAGGGTGAGCCGGCAGTAGATGTGCTCAAGAGGGGCTTGATGAATCTAAGGAGCTTGTGCGAACATGTGAATAAGACTTTCAAGAAGGCAGTAAAGCAGTACAAGCAAGCCTCTGAGCCAAGTAAGGTGCCACTCTATTATTCTGTCTTGCCGTTTATAACTTCGCGTATACTTTATGTATTGCTCCTATCAGCCCTGCACACACTGATCTACCATTGTTTGCTCTGTTTGCATGTATGCATTGCGAACCTGGCGGACTTAAAGTGCACTCAACCTATGAAGGAAAGGAAGCATTCTGTTGTTAAGTGAGAAAATGCGCAAACATTTCAGAAGGCATAAGCGTAAAAAGAAAATGGCTTATTACTCTCACGTTTTACAGCTTAGTGGAAGCCGAGGCCCAGTTAGTCACGTGCTCAGTCCTGCTGTGAGAGTACGGGTGGCCTGCCCTCGCGAGCGTTTTCGTGTGTCGGGTTTTACGTGAGATTTTGGAGCTGCATGTTTTGTCAGGGCTTCTTTTGGGAAGTTTTCATTTGCAAAACTCTTGTTACTTGACACTATCACTATTTAAAAAGCAGCTGCCGATAACTGTCTGGTCTGTAGTATTGGAGTTGATGCAACAACGACCTACTTAGGAATGCAAACTTAGGTAGAGTCTCTCTGCTTGTTTTGGTCAGCAGCTTTTGATACTATCGATCACCAAGTCCTTCATGAGCGCCTCTCATCTCGCCTGGGCATCACTGGCACTGCATTGCAATCGTTCAGATACTATCTCAGTGGGACTAGAGTATTGATGTGAATGGAGAAAGATCATCCGAGGAACCTTTAAAATATGGGGTACCTTAGGGCTCCGTGCTTGGTTCCATTCTTTTCACGATTTATACTCTTCCTCTTGCCGATGTGATAGCCAAGCACAATCTAGGCTTTTACTGCTATGCAGATGACACTCAGTTGAACCTTTGCTTTGATCCCTCCCAGTCCTCCAGCACGTCGAATTCTTTCAGCTCTGTTGCTGCATGTATTGACGACATCTGCACATGGAGGGCAAATTTGTTTAAATTGATTAATGATAAAACCAACTTACTAGTTATGGACAAACCAAGTGTGATTTTGAAATTGGAAAGGCTAATGCTCAAAATCGGCTCTGCCAGCATATATCCTGTTGAATCTGCACAAAATCTAGGTTTCGTGTTCCAAAGTGACCTTTCATTAGACGACCACATCAGCTCCACAGTAAAGTCAGCCAACTTTCAGCTACATAACATTGCTAAAAGTAGGACTTTTTTTTTAGATAGGGACACCACATCTAAGTTGCCTTACAGCTGGTGCAAAACTCTGCAGCTAGGCTTGTCTATCATGAATGTCGCAGTTGCCACATCTCACCACTTCTCGCCGACCTGCACTGGCTCCCAGTCAAGCAGCGCATCGACTTAAAGGTTATGTCACTCACTTTTAAGTCCTTTCATTCTTTGTCTCCAGCCTACCCACCAGGCTAAGCATCGTGCCACCTGCTTTTCGGAATTTGTATACCCATACCTCGTACAAACCTCAAATCCTTTTGAGACTGCCTTTAGTTCGTATGCTCGCAAAAGCCTGGACCTCACTCCGACTTGTGTCACGACATTTTGTAAATTATCCACATTTAAAAAGAAACTAAAAGCGTATCTATTTATTACAACATTTAGTCGGTCCCTGTGATTCGTCCATTACGTGCTTATGCGTGCTGACACTAACCAAACTTGTATGCTGACCCTGTGCTTGTCACCTCTAATCATGTTATTCTTGTTTATTGAGCATGCTACCACTAACTATTCGAACGTGCTTCCTCTGCAGCAATGTAAAGCGCCTAGAAAGAGATGGATTTATCTGAGGGTGCTATATCAAATTTATAACTATTATTAAGAAAAAGCTCTACGAAAACATCCGTACAGTGCAGTATGATTTCCAGACTGAGTCAAAAAGACGATGTCTTTAACTTAAATTAAAAATATTAACATTTTGACCACGTGAACAGCTGCCGATGTCGACTATTATTCTTGATGTACACTAACCCTCATGAGTGAAGACAAAATCTGTACATAAGCATATGCAGGACTCAGAATTTGCATAAAGCATTGGTGAAGTGATCCAGCAAATCATGATCTGCATAAAAGAATGTGCTCTTTCTGGTATGCATATCTAATGATTCGCATTTGTGCTGATATTCTACTTTAGCAGACCATCTTCGGCAAGGTTGAAACTAATAGGTGTCTCACAGTATGTGATTGCATGTTGTTCCCCTAATAGGGAATAGAGATAGAGGTTATTATTCTAAGTTTTCAGCTTTGGACATAGTCGTGCTGTCATGATCATAGATGCATGCTGTCACTAACCATATTTGAAGGCTGATCCTGTGCATGTCACACATAACCATGTTATGCTTGTTGCCATTGAGCATGCTACCACTAGCCATTCTATCTTGCTTCCTCTGCAGTAAATGTAAAGTGCCTAGAAAGAGGCTAAGTTCTGAGGGTGCTATGTCAAATGTGTTGTTATAATGATTGGCAAGATTAGTCTTGAATCAGTTCTCTCAACTAAGTGTCATATGTCGTATAATCTAATGGTAAAATACTTGATTCACATTGCCATAGCGATCGAAATTGTTTTTGAGCCTTTACAACAGTTTAGTTCTGTTCTTTGTCTCACAAGTTGGACCTGTTTTAATGATGCGTAAAATTAGTTGTGGCATGTGGACTGATTGTTGAATGATTATTGTTATCTTTGTCCATACCCATATGATACTTAAACTGAAGTAATGTAAAAATTCTCATCTCAGCTCATCTGTGCAGCTTTTTTGCATTTGAGCATTTATTTGACTTTCACCCGAAACGAATAGACTGGTTCCCTCACGTATTGTATAGGGATGCTATCTGAACGAACCTAAATGTGTTTGATGATGCGTATATATGGATCTATGCATCTGCTGATGTGCAAACGGCGTAATTCTGTATTACGTAAGATGATTGAAGCTATGCTTTTGGCATGTTAATTTCACTAGCTCTTGCGTTGCGTTATAGGTGCTACCTGACACTTGGAACAGAGAAAGAAATCAGAAACAGTATCTCGAGCTGCATGCGGCTCATTGTTAATCGTTATTCAATGTATTTTATGTGCCCTCGGTGGCTGTTACCACAGTTAAATGTCTTTGTCGTTGCGCAAACATCACTCTGGCAGCTGTAGCTAGTTGCTTCTCGGGTCTTACAAAACTTGCAACAACACCGTGTTGAAGGAAGCGTGGTCTGCTCAAGTGCACAAGCTCCTCAGAAACAGATTGAGCAGTGGGCTGACAATGAGGATGTTGTTATGCTGCAGCAATGTCGTAGTAGCAATACTGGTCATGTTGATCTGATCTTAGCTGATTAAACAGCCTCTTATTGTATAGCGACAGAAGAGCCTTTACGGCTATCACCACCGCTTGCAGTTGCGATAAAGAATCGCCCATCGCAGGAATCGAACCCACGACCTCGGGCCGAGGTCGTGAAAAGCAACCGCCTTACCCAGTGAACCATTACGGCTCACCTGATTAGTTCGGCTTTTTGTATACATGCTCTCTATTAAGTGAAGAATCGTTCACTGGTACCTTCTCTGCTTAAAGGGTCGATTTTGTGGAAGCCAGTCTTTATTGAGCTGGATGTAGGCCCTTTACAAAATAACCAAACGGATTCATTCACTTTCACTTGCTGCAAGCTAAAAGTGATGCTAAATATGCAAAGGGCTTCGACAGCCACGTGGTGGTGGTGGTCAAATAAGATGTAGTTGGGTATACGAAGTGCCTTCTCTTCCTACATCATTCAGCAACCTTTGACGAGTGTAGACTTCTCTGATAAGGGGATGGTTCTTTTGAATGCCTGTTTGTTACACAACTCGGTTGAAATGTGTCTTTATCACTCAGCCACCAATTAGTCACTCAGCAGCCAATCCGGGACTTTTGCTATGTTTCACATGTCGCTTACATAACTGAGGAACGTATTCATTGCAGCTATGTGCTTCAAAGCATTACTGCATAGACCTGCAGAAATTGCCAGACATACAGTCACGAGGCTTAGACTAGTGACTTGTTTTTCCATTGAAGTTGACCAACAGCTGAAAGAGAATAGAACCATTTGATCATGCTTTCTTTATAGCACACTGCTGAATGCAATTGTCATGCTGGATTCGACGAGTTATTATGACAACTTTCCAGCATCATCCTACTCAAAATGTCAAATAATGCTCCTCATTGCCATACTTTTAAATATTATACCCGAGCTCAGCATGCACGACATCTCGTAGGATACAGCTGATCGTGGCCTAGTGACTTCTAGTTGCATCTACCCTTGACCTTACATTGAAAAGCCAAGGCAAAGAACACTTGTGCACAGCTATTACCAGCTAGGTCTTCAGGGTCCGAAAAGCTGGTGCCACAGCCAGTCCTCGAGAGCAGCAGTGAGGAAGGGGCTGGAGTAAGTCATTTCCTGGAGCCCTGCAACCGTAGAGACCTTTATCTGAGCCGGTATGGCATGCTAGCTTGCTAGCTTCCCACCGACATGGGCCGATGTGTCCTCGATTCACCCATCAATCCTGATGCTGCCCATCATACAGGGAGGCATGAGGATTGTTGGGATCCGTGCTAGGAACGTATTCGGCAGGTGGTATAAAAATTGTCAACTGAAACCAAACGAAAGTATACAGCAACAACGCTTCATAGGTAAGAAGAATTGCTAATACTTGTGCAGTCATTCGTACAAGTTGTTGAGGCCCTTGTTGATTTTTAGGGTGAATATGACAGCCGTGGAGTGGCTCCTGGCTTCACGGGGCAATCACTTATACTGCAATGTCATTGTGCAGCACCTAGAGCAGCACATTGACATAGCCGTATTGGAACCGAAGGTCAATATCACAGCGAGAAAGAGAGGCTAGCTAGAACGTGGCTAAAAAGATTATGGAGCCAGTCAGCGATCGCCAGCATTTAACTGACAAAGTTTCACCCTCACTGGCTCATAGCCAGGGATGTACGTTCTTTGGAGTGATGCAGTTTGAGGGCTGACCGTCCTTTTTAGATAAAGTTATTGAGTCGATTACTTTGTGACAGGTTTTACGATGGCGATGTAATAAGAAGTGATACATCTACTTCGTTTCAGTTGTTCGTGCTCAAATGAATTGGACCCGCTAACAGCCGGATGTTTTGATCGCGAGGGGGCGGCTTTTCCGATGACGTCACCGGCCAGCGTGCACGCTTGCGTTCGCCCGCTGTGTCTCGGTGAAACTCCCACAAGAGCTGCCGCCCCGTCACTGTTGTACATCAGTTGTACCGAAGGGAAGCTTGGTGCTTAGCGTGGCTACCGAGAAAAGAACACCGAGAAAAGTTCTTACGCTGACCCATAAGGCCAGCTATGGCTTGGCTCCTTGAAATTCTCTACGAGCGCACCTGAAAACTAGCTGCACCAGTTTTAGCCTTCTCGTGCCCTCAGGTTCTCTATGGCAATAAATTACTGTTCCATTCCTCCGCTTAAAGACCGTTCGCAACAGAAGCTTTAGCTCTGCAGGTCCTAGACTGAGGAATTCACCTCCACAATTCTTACGCAACGACATCTGCTGCCGGCTAAGGCGTGACCTTTTCAGCCGTCCTAAGCTGCTGCCTCCATGCTACTCACTATCTCAACTGCTGTCCTGACTCAGTTTGTTGCGTGAGGTGAAGTCTGTTGGCTACCGAATGCGTACAGAAAGCCGCTTAGGCTGTGCGTCCGCTATACAAAACTCCCCTGTGTTACACCCACATAGTATTTGGGACTTTGTGGAGTTACAGACGGAGATACATTAAACTATATTACGTTGCTCGCCTAATCATTCTAGAGCATTATGTTGGCTTCATGCCCTGCTGGGTATAAGAGGATTGCTAGCTTGCTGGCGGAGTTTTTCTTGTAATCTTCATTTGCTTAGATGATCTGAGAGGCGGCAAATGCAGGTTTAAATGACGGACACAATACATGGGTTGACTGCACGCAAGCCGTAATTTCGCTTACGAAGGGCCTGAGTTGAAGGGGAATATTTCCACCGACTCAAAGACCATCCGGAAGGAAGACTGCATTGCGAACACACTTAGGGTAAAAGAGAACCGCTAGTAAAGTACGGAAATTTTCTAACCTTGATAGGTGTGGCATAGTTTTTTTTTTATTAAATGACATGTAGAAAGCGCAAAGTAAGTCCTCGTGCGACGACCACAAAGAAAGCCGGTCGTTTCCTGCACGCATATAAGACGACGAATAA
This sequence comes from Cristatella mucedo, assembly GCA_009760855.2. Taxonomy (NCBI): domain Eukaryota; kingdom Metazoa; phylum Bryozoa; class Phylactolaemata; family Cristatellidae; genus Cristatella; species Cristatella mucedo. The sequence continues at coordinate 7,119,116 of WPIO01000013.1, forward strand.
AAGTCCTACTCGCAATAGCAAGATATATAAACCCGTACCTCAACATAAATTCTTCAATACTAGTGGTACCGCGTACGCTGTGCATCCCAGGCAAGAAATTTAGCCACTGCGCCTGCCAGCTCGCCCAGCCCCTAGAGAACAAACAGCCTGGCTACTAGGGAGGCGACGCAATTGCCGCAAAACTGCGTGACTGCCCGATATTTGCATTTTATTAACTGACCGCGTAGTGGCGCGACGCAAATGGCTACGATTCAACGCGGTTTGCTACTACGATGGAGTGGTTGCTGAGACTACGCGTCCAACGCCAGGAGAAACGACGCCAAGCGGCGGCCAGTATGCGAGCGCTTTGGCGGGTACACCTGCTAGGACAAATGTAGCCAGGCAACGATGGTATCCCAGGAGGCTTTTGACCACGTGACTTACGTTGTCCAATAAAACGTGGCCTACGTTTAAAGGCACCGTTACAAACTGCCTACCCGCTGACTGGGCTTGGCTATACAGCTCACTGTTTAACCAAGAATGGCTCTGGCGCCCAAGAAACCCGATGAGCCCATAGAAATTATATACGACTCATCAACTGGTAAAAAGTACGAAAAGGGAAAGTTTTTGGGAAAGGTAATGGACCCTGTGGCAAAGCATTCTAGTGGCTGCTTCTTCACACCCTTCTTCCGATTTGAATCTGCTCTTGCTCTGTCCCACAGCCGTTCGTCCGCAGTGGATGCGAATGCTTAGCTAGAACATGCGGAAGCTTATGAGTTATCATGCTGATATTATCAGGGCGGTTTCGCAAAATGCTTCGAACTAAAAGACTTGGTCACCGGCGGAATCTTCGCAGGGAAGATTGTCTCCAAAAGTCTCTTGGTAAAAGACCACCAGAAAGAAAAGGTAGGCTCAATACATTGTGTTGCAGCGACCTTCTTGCGACGGCCGATACCAGTTTAAGACTTCCAATTTTTCTTTAGATGGAGCAGGAAATCAGGATTCATCGGTCTCTCGACCACAAGCACATTGTTTCGTTTCATTCCTTTTTCGACGACAAAGATAATGTATATATTACTCTGGAGCTGTGTAGTCGAAGGGTACGTTTTTATGCTCGCCTCTTCTTAGTTTACATCGCTCTCCTCATTGGACTCGGAGAACCCATACCATACTGACGTTAAAAAGCGCATTTTCGTGGAAATGGCTAGACCTGCTTAACACGGGCAATAGATTGATCGGCTGGCTTCCGGTCTTAACGACTCGTTTTATAAATCAAATGTTTTTGATCCAGATGCAGCGATCCTGGCTATCACCATTGCAGACACTACACATTTGTGTCTGTTTCATGTTGTGTGTAGCTCGTAAGTCAGACTGGTGGTTTTCGCTGCCTTACACTGCTATTGTGTGATGGTACAAACTATCGGAATCCATCGGCTCATTGCTAGTCTTAGCCCAGGCCTAAGATGCTCGCCCTTGACTAGACAGGTCATGGGTTCGAGTCCTGCAGCAAGTGATTAATGTAGCATGCTTTATGTTGGTTGTAAGCCGTTAGAGGCTCTTCTGCTGCTATAAATGAGGCTGCTGAATTAGCCAACCTGTACATCTTCAGGGGCGTTTAGCACTATATAAAACCCAAGTGACAGTTCAGCCAGCTTGGGACACATGTGCCAAGTGCCAAAACAAAAATGGGCCTGATGATTCTAAGGCACCTCGAATGAACTAGTGTGTAAACAATCTTTGATAATAGATCTCTTAGTTTACATATTCTGAAAGGGAAGCATTTCAATTTTGGTTAGGGATTACTAGCAGAGTGTCAGCATCGCATAAGCACACAAAGGACACTTCACAATTACCCAGCGAATAGTGCGAGGAGCAGGTGATTTTTAGCACCTTGTCATGTTGTCGAGTCAGCTGATTTCGTGACGTCAGTTATTAGCGAGTTCCAGGCTTTTGGAGCATATGAACTTAAGGCTTGGTCTCCAAAGAATTTGAGGTTAGTTTGAGGCACAGCTAAATGACGAGTCGGGGGAGGTGGTAAGATGCCTTGCCTAATTTTTATAAGTAGTTATTGGCATCCAGAGCATGCACCCGAGATGTGGTGTAATGTGACCATTGGCGTCACTCACGACAGGCTAGCTTAGCTGCCGAGGGTTGCACCGGCTTTTAGCATCTAATTGCATGGATCGGAAAACCTGCAAATAGTGAGTTACAGAAGTCGAGATGAGATTTCACAAATAATGGACAAGCTTGATGCGGTATCCTTGTCTGAGTGGGCCCGAATTTTGCAATGCTGCAGAAAATATTTTGAACATAGCTGAAAGTTGGCAGACTTGGCAATTGAGTAGATTTGGACAGCATTCGTGCAGATACAGCAGGCGATACACAGGCTGGCTCATTTTGAAGTTTAGTTTGTCCATTTTCTGAGTAACACCAGGTTTTTCGATAAACAGTAAGTTGGTTGTATCGTCATTTAATTTGAGAGCGTTTTCTCATTACCTTGGCGTCTTCATTTTTGGCAAATGTTATTTGAATTGCCAAGCTGCCTTTGCATTGTGAATAGGGCCATGCATCTCATGTTGACCTCGTAGATCGTGCAGCTCGGCCTCTCAAATAGATTCGCTCATTGTTGATTGCAGTCACTTATGGAGCTTCACAGACGTCGAAAAACTGTAACTGAACCGGAGACACGTTATTTTATGAAGCAAATCCTTGAAGCCTGCACATACCTACATGATAACAAAGTTATACACCGAGATCTTAAATTAGGAAATTTGTTTCTTAATGACGAAATGGAAATCAAGCTGGGGGACTTCGGGCTTGCAACCAAACTTGAATTCGATGGTGAACGGAAAAGGTGACTACCAAGCGTTTTCGTATTTTTTCGTGATTGATTAATAACTTAGTTTGCTTGATGTTTACTCGAGTGATTTGGTCCTCCTTGCAGGACCTTGTGCGGTACACCGAACTATATTGCACCTGAAGTACTCACAAAGAAAGGTCACAGCTTTGAAGTGGATGTCTGGTCCATTGGTTGCATAATGTGAGTTGTCATTTGGCAATACTTGGTTCTGCATTGAGCTATGGGCTAATTCAAGTTGTTTGTGATGAGTGCATGTGGAAGTAGTGTTGATATAAACCTGATTAGCTGCCTCTCAATTGTTTAGCCTCCCATATACTTTTCATGTTCGAGAATTTGTATGTGTTGGCAATACGGCAGTGCTTAGTAAATTATTAGAGCATTCACCACATATTTTCCTTGTACTGACTTAGATGAAAATCCTTGATTATCAGGCTTAGCATTTGTATCACCTGCTTATCAGGTTTCCTAAAATTTGTATTACTTGTATGATAGGTAGTTCGTAAACCGATTTCCAACAGATTTGGTTATCCTTGTATATTATTGCTAAAAGAGCTAGGATGGCTGCCGGTTGATAAACGGATACAGAGCAAAGACCGTTGGCGACAGCCGACAGAAGCTTTAGCTCTGCGGGTTCTAGACTGGAATCGCTTCGACAATTCTTATGCAACGACAACTACTCTTCTGCTGCCGGCTATGGCTCATCCTTTGCAGCGGTCCTGAGCTGCTACCTCCATGCTACTCACTACCTCAACTGTCTCCTGACTGCTATGCCTCCCACTTTCTCTTTGTTGTGTGAGACGAAGTCTGTTGGCTACTGAATGCGTACCGAAAGCCGCTTAGGCCGTGAGTGCGCTATACAAAACTCTCCTGTATAACACCCACATAGTCTTTATGGCTTTGTGGAGTTACAAACGGAGATGCAATACATTATAGTGACTTTTAAAATGGATCTGTAATACTATCATGTAAGAATACTTTGGGAACAACTTAGCATCTTGCCATGTGACATCGTGAAACATGAGTAATAGCTGTTGAAGCGCCACCTGGCCCGATGCATAATTTGGAGAATATCATTAGCCTTATTTCCAGGTGAAGAGAGTAAAAAAGACTACTGTTAACGGATCACTATCAATGGTAGGCTGCAATTAGCAATTTCGTACACTCAATAAGTATAATGGGTCTTGATGATGCTTCCCAGATAGTGTTGAGTACTCCTCTTGTTCTCTTTGCATTGACTCTTTTACTTTATCTTTCGTTGCATAGCTTTATGCAGCTCTATTGGCTAGCAGCAGGCCTATTACGGTCTAAGCTATAACCACATTTACAGGTCCATCTTTTTCAATGACTATATTGATCAACTTCCTTTGATGATGACTTTTGCTGCCCCTCGCCAAATTCCTGGGATATGATGCTAGTTGGAGAGGACAAAGCTATGAAGAGGTGGATCTTAAGTATTTAGTGTGACCTATGCTGTGCATCCTATGTGAAATCCCATAGACGGTATTGCCCTAGATGTCAACATCATTTTGTAGTAATCAAAACTCTTTTGTATAAAACTTGATTAGAGTGTTTGGGTTTTCTGGCAATTTCTGGCCATTGCGTACCTACATTTTCTTATATCCTTGTGTACAGGTACACTCTCCTTTTGGGCAAACCACCATTCGAGACAAGCAACCTTAAAGACACTTATGAACGCATCAAGAAGAATGAGTACATCATTCCTCCTGGAAAACTAAGCGCCTCCGCTGCAGCACTCATCAAGAAGATGCTAAGAGCGGAACCGTCTTCCAGGCCTACCGTGCATAAAATCCTTGAGGATGAATTCTTCATTGACGGTAAGTTGGATTTACTTGACGCTATCGAGTAATTTACATTTGCAATCCGGTTCGGTTTCTACGATGGCAGTGTATCCTTCAAATTAAATGACTGCTGGATCTAGCTCAGCTTTCCTTCCAGGTATTTGCCCATCTCGATTGCCTACGAGCTGCTTGACTACTGCACCTCGCTATGATCAGTTGGCCCCAGTGCCTGGGACAAGGCGTCCTCTTGTCAATGTTAGTAACACGGGCGTTGCCGGCACAAGCGTTCAGCTCTTGCCACAACATGCTGCCACATATTCTAAGAAAGACGACAGGGCAAAGGCTACTACGGCAGCACCTGGGAGTGCCCCTCTGGCACAATACGACGGAGGTATGCACTTTTAAGTATGCGAATCTACCAACATGAATTTGTAACATTGGGGTGAGCAGCAAGGCATACCTGCTTGTCACTGCCGTTTTATATCATCAGGAATTCAGAGCGATCAACCGACGGATTATTACATCGGAGAGTTGCACTCCATCATCAGTGCCCTGCTGGCTGCTCGACCTGCCGATTTGGCTGTGATTCGAGAAGATGAATCTGAAGATCCAGCCTCTGTACCTATTTACTGGGTAGCGAAATGGGTGGATTATAGCGATAAATATGGGCTTGGATACCAGCTTTGTGACAATAGTGTCGGCGTATTATACAACGACTCTACACGGCTTCTGCTTGGCTCCAATGGAGAGTGAGTAAACAATGACATATAATTGCTCGGTGTGCTTACAACACAAATAAGTGACGCGAAGCAATTGGATGCTAACCCTATCTTGCTTTAAAAATCCTAGTGATCGCTCTCGAATTTGATTTTAGCAATTTGCAATACATTGAGCGTGATGGCACTGAGCACCTGCATCTCCTCCGTGCGGCACCCGAGAGCTTGACTAAAAAGGTCACATTGCTCAAATACTTCAGGAACTATATGTCAGAGCATCTTCTGAAGGTAAGCATTGTGCATATTTCTGTCCATGCATATGGAAGCCGAGCACAATGTCTGTAGTGTCTGGTTAGACTGCTTATTCAGTACGGTAATTATCTTGCTAGCAACATAAAAAATATCGTGTTTAGAACCCCTGATTGTACTGTGTTGCTGGTGTTACAGGCTGGTGCTAACATTGTTCCACGTGAAGGCGATGAAATGTCTCGTCTACCTTTCCTGCGGACGTGGTTCCGAACTCGGAGTGCCATTGTCATCCATCTCAGCAATGGTACATTGCAGGTATGTAACTAACTGGCTGCAGTCGGCTTGTGCAGTCATGTCTTGTAATTCTTGACTAGTCTGAAGTGCAGGTCGAGCTCGATGGAGGCATTTACTACGTATCTCTGTCTGTAACTCGACACAGCTGCAAAGACTAAGTGAGTGTTACGAAGAGTTTATTAGGTATGGCAGAAGTATCTAGCCCGGCAAGGTCATGTTGCATAGTCAGTTTGCACAATGATTCTGGCGATTCAGCTATATGTTCTAGATTCTCTGCATCAACAAAACATCTTTTATTACAAGTAATCAATATTTTAGACTAACTGCATCAAGTGTTTTCTCACCATAAAGGGCAAAAGCTTTTGTATGTTTCAGTTATTCATGTACAAAATGTCTTATATTTTTATACGTGTCCTAGCTTACAGCAAATGCAACATAATAATAATAATAATACACTTGATAAAGCTCCCTCGGAGAACTCAAATCTCTTTCTAGGTGCTTTACATTTGCTGCAGAAGGAAATGCGATTGAATGGTGGGTAATATCATGCTTGGTAAACATGAATAACATGGTTAGGGGTGACATGCACAAGGTGAGCATGCAAGTGTGGTTAGTGGAAGCATGCAACAGTATCAGCACGCATAAGTCCATAAAAGACGAATCACAGGGACCCACTAAATGCTGTCCTAAATAGGTGTTTTAAGTTATTTTTAAATGTAGTCAAGTCAGGGGATGCTGTGGCGCAATTTGGGAGTGATCTCCAGCTTTGGGAGCATACAAAATAAATGCACGGTCTTCAAAGGATTTGAGGATTGTACGAGGTATTGGTAAATTGTTGGATTCCGAAAAGTGAGTGCCCCGATGCTTGGCCTGGTAGGGAGTAGATCTGAGATATAGGCTGGCGCCAAAGAACGTAGTGACTTTAAAGTGAGCAACAAAACCTTGAAGTCGATCCGTTGCTTGAATGGTAGCCAGTGCTGGTCGGCGAGAAGTACTCAATACATGTACTTGCTAGCTTAATTTGATCTCAGCACGTACAGCAGCCTGCTATGCCTTTCATATTGCTATAGTTGCCTATTTATATTCTGTTGCAGATAAATTTCTTCCAAGATCACACTAAAATCATAATTTGCCCATTGATGCAAGCGTTCACCTATATTGATGAGCACAAGCGCTTCCGAACATACAAAATGGATCTTGTGGCTAAGTACGGATGTAGTAAGGACATTGCTACACGACTTAAGTATGCCTTGGCGATGGTAGAAAGGATCCTACAGTCGAAGAGCAGTGGTGGCATGCTTCGTGTGGCAACTGCCCCTGCAGCTGGAGCTTCCGGCCCTGCATCAGACGTAGCCTGTCATTGACCTTCGAGGAATCCCGTGTCTGTGCCGAACATTGACTTAAGCATCACCAAGATCTGGTGATGCTGGATACTTCAGCATGAGGCTTGTGGTCGTAAAGGATCGAACATCAAAGTGTTACATGTATTCTATAGTAAGCTTTGGCTGCTAAGTTATGATACCGCAGTGCCATAGTCAGCCTGCTCATAACTTCCCATAAGTCCTGTACAAATAAAGACCCGCGAGTAAGTTTTCGTTGGTCTGCTGCGGTATGCATCAGATTGTACCTACTTATTAACTGATGCAATAGGAGACTTCCTATATTGACAGCAAACGACGCTGCTTAAGGATATAGCTTTTATGTGCCATCATCAATCACGTGCAAACTTGTTGCATGTGTCTATTTACGTCACGGGACTCGTAGCAGTGAACAGAATGTTTGGTGTTCTGGCTGCAGTTAAGCGAATTTTTATATAGAGGCATTTATGGATATGATGTAAACTGCACATCGTGGAGCAGCACTCTTCTGCTTGCTGTCGTTAATGCAGATGAGATATATTTGAGCGTGGCTACTCAGCACCAAGAAATGCAGCATTGCCTCATTTCTTTCAATAGCAGGCTCATCAGCATCAAGTAATGAGATATATGCACTCAAACTAATCCTGCTGAAAAATACTAAGACATGTGCATAGCACCAGAATACAATCTATCTCTAGGCACTTCATGTATGGTGTTAGGAGAGGTGTCAAGATGGTTAGTGATATCGCCTGCAGTGTCAGCGCTCGCTTTTAGTTTGTTAGTTTGGTTTTTTAATGTCAAGTCATGCGGTGTAGGGTGAGATAGTCATGAGGCTTTGGGAGCGTACGGCTAGGAGCCTACGACATACGTCACGGTCTACAAAGCATTTGTGGTTTATTTGAACCACTGCTAAACGACTTTGTCAAAGAGTGGGTGGTACGATACCTGGCCTGATAGGGAAGTATTTCGGGATGGTAGGCTGGAGCAAAAGAATGAAGGAACCTGAAAGTAACAAAAACGTTGAAGTTGACACACTACTTGATTGAGAGCTAGTGCAGGTTGCTAAGTAATGGTGCAATGTGGCAAATGGGACATGCACGACAGACGAACCTAAGCGCCTAGGAAGAGATTGAGTTCTCTGAGGGCACTTTATCAAGTGCATTATTATTATTATTACTATTAGCTGCCAAGTTTTTCACCAATTGTAGGTGGCTTGTATTGCATAAGTCGGAGGATCTAGGGGTGATGAGTAGAAGTGATGTCAGTAGTAGGTTGAATTTGTAACCCAAGGAGGTGCACATTTTTACAGAGCTGATAGCTGAAACTAGTCAGACATGACTGTTGATCTGATGTGGTTGTTCAGTGAAAGATCACTTGAAAATAGGACACTCAGCTTTCGTGCAGAGGCTACAGGATAATAAGGATGTGGCAGTCGAGCCCCTTTTGAGCGATAGCTTATCTTACCACTAAGTAGCACTTGGTTTGCCCATTGTTAGTAAGTTTTTATCGTCATTCAATTTGACAAAGTTTGTTGCTATCTACTAGCGAATTTCAGTAGTACATGCAGCGAAGGAGGTGAGAGTTTGACGTGCTGGATGGCTGGGAAGGATTACAGCACAGGCACAGTTGTGTGTCGTATGCATAAAAATGAAAGCCTATATTGTGCTTCATGATTGCATTGGCAAGAGAAGAAAACAAAACAGTTTTTATTTGCTTGCGTTCAATGTAATTAGTTTACCCTTCGGTTTAAATACTGCCTCATTATGATACTCTTGCCTTTAGCAGAGGTAGGTGAGAATAGCATTGCATTCTCAGTCGAGAAGACTTGTAAGTTGTTTTTAATCCAGTAAGGATATAATTGATTAGTCCCGAGAACATTACCTATGCCTGAGCCGGAAGTTATAGTAGTGTTTCCATATTGCTCAAGACAATCTGAAGACCATGTTTCATAAATCCGCCTACTGCGATAAGGGGTTAGATGCAGATGCATGCTCGAGCTCAAGCGTCGGTGGAAATGTATTACATGCTCAGGTTCACAATGCTGCACTTAACACTGCATCCATGCTAGTTAGCACTAAGCACTTAAAACAGTTTTTGTGTCGAGACCCGAGGTTGATACTCGATAGGCAGTCATCCAGATTGGAGAGAACTGCTCTCATATGTCCTCTGCGATATAAATCGTGCTCTGCTCACGACAGTCATATCTTGTTGTCGAGTACACCAACCCATCTGCTAGTGCCTTATTATAAAGGCTGGAAGTCGTGCATGAAAATAATAGCTGACATCTTGACGTGATGCTACAAAATACATGAACTTGGCAGGACGAACTTGGCAGCCGGTACCAATACATTGGCACTCCCAAACATTTGCAACGTTATGATAGTGTATTATGCAAACTTGACTGCTGATCTGATTATGCAAACTTGACTGCTGATCTGATTTAATAATGATAATAATAATGCACTTGATAAAGCGCCCTCAGAGAACTCAATCTCTCTCTAGGCGCTTTACATTTTCGGCAAAGGGAAATGCAATTGAATGGTGAGTAAAATCATGCTTGACAAACAAACAGAATGAATAACATGGTTAAGGGTGACATGCACAGGGTCAGCATGCAAATGTGGTTAGTGGCAGCATGCACAGTGTCAGCACGCATTAGCGAATGGTCTTTTTTGGAAAAGGACGCGTACATTTTAGGCAGAGGCTCCAGGGGAGATGCTTGCATATACATTCTTTGAGACTTGAGTTTCAAAGTCTTGAGTGACATTTGGCTTGCCAATAACTACTAGATTAGTCTTGTAATTCCATTTAAGCAAATTAGCTGAAGTCCTAGTTGAGCATTAGCAAACGAATTACGAGTGAGTGAGCCATTCTGAGAAGGCTTCCAAGGATCAAAGCACAGGCAGGACTGACTGCCGTCTGCAATGAAAGCAAAGATCGAGCTGGGCGACAATGTCGGCAAGAGGGAGAGTGTATATTTCGAGCAGATGGATATTGCAAGAGGGATACCTAGCTCATTTCCCTGAGGTATCATACTTCAATAGCTTACTGGATGACAGGCGGCAGTTAACGACTGCAATCTAAGACGGTCTCTCTCTCTCTCACACACACACACACACACACACACACACACACACACACATGAGCCACTGTAATGCCAGCGATGTTCAGACTGAGCGATAGGATGTTAAGAAGGACTTGGTGATTATGATACATTTTTTATAGTGGCCACAGAGAACTAAATCTCTTTCTAGGCACTTTACATTTGCAGCAAAGGAAGCATGATCGAATTGGTAGCATTTCTAATACCGAAAGAGGCCTAGAGATACAGCAAGAGCAGAGTCATTAGCGTAGTCAACGTGCCCGGGAAAGTTGTTAGGCCCAGGCACTAGTGTTGCGTTCTCGGTCCTTTGCTGTTCTTAATTTATGCTCGAGCCTCTCACGAAAGAGAACCGGGGCCCTTCGGCCCTGCTATCACTTCTTTGCTGGCGATAATCAGCTGTGTTTGTCATTTAAGCTGTTGGAACCTGGTGCAGCGACGAATAGACTGAATTACAGACATGCCTTCCAGACATCGATACTGGATGTCGGCCAGTTTCCTTACACTAAACGAAGACAAACCCAAACTCCTACGCATAAGCCACCCCAAGTGCCATTTTGCGATCTTCATCGCCAGCTCGGAACTTGCGTAATAATAGTAATAATAATGCACTTGATAAAGCACCCTCGGAGAACTCAAGTCTCTTTCTAGGCGCTTTACATTTGCTGCAAAGGTAAGCTATTTCATAACTGCTTAAGCTTTGAAAACTTCATTAGGAAAACAGCTTACAACTAGGCATCACCTTTAATCTCCGTATAAGATTAGGAGCAAGAACTGGCACCGGAGAATTCTATAAGTCAAAGCAGAGCCTTCATAGCAACTTAAAACAATTAATACGCAAGAGCTTGTAACATCTTGCGCTAGCTACTTGTTGCACAATGACAGCCAAGATGCCACTCCTGCCAATATTATTTTTTTGACGTAGCATGCAATTTGAGGCGATCAATTTTTTAACGCACTAAATATGACTGACTTCTGGACTGACCAATCAGGAGAGCTACTCGGGAATTGACATCTTCACGAGGTGATTATCCTACTGAATCGAAGCTGAGTGAAGGGGAACGCGTGTCCTGGGTGGGCACTGTCGTTGTCTGTATTACCAGTCATCCTCGGGACCGGGCGCACTATCGGTGACTTCAAAATGGTCATTGAGCAGGACTCTTATTCAGGCACGGCTGAAATCATTCCTCTCGAAAGGTGATCGATTTTGCTCGTACAGCCACCTCGTCTGCAACGACCTGCTGAGCCTCCAGCTGAACCGATAAGGGAAAGGACAATTTCGAGGAGAAGACGGCAAAAGAGAACGGCTGCCTATCGACTGCGGTTGGGAGTGTCGGTTGACACTTTTCGACTCTTGATGAAGCGTGGATTGGCTTATCGGCAAGTCAAAGTCGATGACAAGTTGAAAGAGTCTCCCAATCAGGCCAACTTCCTCGAGCTCACCCGCAACGTCGTCGTTCGAGAAGGCTCCGCAAAACGCGACGATGACGCTCTGCCATATTAAAACGCTCTGCCAAAACGCTCTCCCATGTTGTCCACGCTTACGCCCAGCTCACTGGCCAACACCTTGATGATGAACGTAGTGACGTAGTTCTGTCTCGGCTTGATTATTGTAATTCCCTTTTGGCTGGGCTACCAAAGAAAGCTATTAGGCCACTGCAGCTGACTGTGAAAATGGCTGCAAGGCTTATCTTCAAGTCCCAGAGGTTTGAGCACGTGTCTTCCTTGCTAAAAGAGCAAGGATGGCTGCCAGTTGATCAATGGATGCAGAGCAAAGTCCTTACGCTGACCAATACGGCCCGCCACGGTTTGGCTCCTCCATACCTAGCTGAACTGCTGCACCAGTTAAAGCCTCTTCGCGCCCTCAGGTCCTGTGGGGACAATAAAATAGCTGTTCCACTCCTCCGCTTAAAGACCGTTGGCGACAGAAGCTTTAGCTCTGCAGGTCCTAGACTGTGGAACTCGCTTCCACAACTCTTACGGCACGACAACTACTCTCCTGCTGCCGGCTATGGCTCATCCTTTTCAGCGGTCCTGAGCTGCTACTTCCATGCTACTCACTACCTCAACTGCTCTCCTGACTCTGCTATGCTTCCCAACTTTCTCTTTGTTGCGTGAGACGAAGTCTGTTGGGTACCGAATGCGTACCGAAAGCCACTTAGGCTGTGAGTGCCCTATGCAAAACTCTCCTGCGTAACACCTAAATAGTCATTATGGTTTTGTGGAGTTACAGTCGGAGATACATTAGATTACATCTATTTCTATGAATAGCGTACCATTTGCCTAACCGAATAATATTCCCTATATATGTAAATATATTAAGGATCCCAATAAGGGGTTCCGTTTAAATATGATAGTTAGGATGCCAGCTTAATTTAACCCATGGGTAAGGATTCTCCCCTGCAATGACCGGGGTCGTTGGTTCGAGCTCTACGGCACATATAAATCGTCAGGATAGAGATTAAGATCTCCTACGGAGCTAGGGGTTATATTTTTTTATATTTCAAGAAAAAAATGTAGTACCATGTATGGTTTCAGTTTTTTTTAACTGGCTGCGGCTGTTGAGGCCCCAGGAGTTGACAAAGCTATTTACAGCATTGTGTGCATGAAGATAGAGGGGTATTACCTCAGAGCGACGCTAGTGAGTCACAGTATCTGCCACAATATACGCACGTAACTGAGCACGACAGCCATAAAAGAGCACTCATATCACAATATAATAAGTCCTTGTCCAGCAGCGTACAACAGTTTATTCGACAGCCACACAGAGCTACAGCTGTCAATCGTAACTAGTCTTAGTCATTTAGTGGGGGAAGAAAATAATATATGCCACGGTAAGCAGCCGATGAATAGATTTCATCACTTAGCTCAGCTCCAGGTTCCGAATGGATGGTGAGCCGCCTGAATGAGAAACTGCGCTTCTATTTTACATTCTAATAATAATAGTAATAATAATAATACTAATAAATTTGATACAGCGCCCTCAGAGAACTCTGTCTCTCTAGGCACTTTTAATTTGCTGCAAAGGAAACACGATCAATTCTATTCAGATTAGGTTTTAAGAAACAGCATATTCTGGCCTATTTAAGCAGCGAATTCTAGCCTATTTCCGGGTTATAAAGTCACATTTATTCTTCCGATCAACCTAAATTAATAGAATAGAAGACAGAATAGACGAGCCGCCGAGTTCGACACCAGCTGCTTACCGGGCAGGATCCTGAATAAAGTCAGATGCAATAATATAGATTCTGTATTACAAATGCTTGAACTAGTTTTGACTGTCGTACTCTTAGCTAAGCAGGCCCCATTTTGGCAATGTCATTAACTAAAAAAGGCCGATTTAGTCGAGTTAATGTGCTCATCTAACCAAGAGTTTGAAACAGTAAGTCAATATTACGGGCAAACATCACTGAGAATAGCAGTGGGAATAGTAAATCTATATTACGGGCAGACGTTCTACAAGTGACGATAGCTTAACCAATCTTGAAAGTGAGGCCTTCCATCCTTCGGTGACACTAAGTTACCCATACCTACTAGGTTAGTCGTAGTTAAAGTTGGGGAATTTAGTGGCCACCCAAATGCAAATGTCGTCGGTGCAGGCAGTAAGGGAATTGTGATAGTCGGATGTGGTTCAAAGCTTACAGAGGTTGAAGATTAGATCGAATTGAGTGTCGTCGGGGTAAAAATGAAAGCCAAGATTGTGTTTGGCGATGACATTTGCATGAGAGAGTTTATTGATAGGGAGAAGGCAAGAAGGCATAGGACCAAACCCTGAGATACCCCATACTTTAGAGAGTCCCTAAATTACCGACAGCCGTTTACATTTACACTCGGATACTTCTCTCTGAGGTTGAACCCAACCCATCTTGGCATTGTGCCAGTAATACATGTGGACATAGGGAGGCATTACAAAAGCATCTGGCGCTCAGCAGTGTCACGTGCTGCTGATAGATCCAGGAGTACTAGCAGAGAGACCCAACCCTGACCGGCATTGCTCAAAAAGTTATTGCGACACCGCAGTCGAACAGTTTCTGTGGAAGGGTTAGCTCTAAGCCGTGATTAGAACTTGCTAGCAAAAGCTGACGAGTTGATGTAAGCGTTTAGTTGCTGCCACCACTATTTTTAGTGCCTTGGATAGGAATGGCAAAAGAAAGACTAGACGAATGTTACTCACATTTTCACGAACTCGGTCAAACTTTTCAATAAATGGCCTGGAAGCTACCGTTTTTCAGTGGAAAGTGATTTAATTGGTAGTCGGGGAAAATTTACAATATTTGTTATGGTGGGCGAACCAATAGCTCTATGCACTCAAGAGAACTGCTCAAAGGATCTCAGGACAGATGGTGTTTTTTAGCCTGGGAGACAAGTTTAGCGACACACCGTGTGTGAGAAAGATTGAGGGAGAGGGAGAGATAGCATTGAGAAGGAGGGAAGGAAGGAGGAAGGAAGGAAGGAAGGAAGGAAGAAAGAAGGGACGGAGAGGGAGAAAGAGAGAGGGCGAGCGAGAGCAAGGAGAGCAAGAGAGAGAGAGAGAGAGAGAGAGAGAGAGAGAGAGAGAGAGAGAGAGAGAGAGAGAGAGAGAGAGAGAGAGAGAGAGAGAGAGAGAGAGAGAGAAAGAGAGAAAGAGAGAGAGCGACATATAGAGAGAGAGAGAAAGAGAGAAAGAGAGAGAGCGACATATAGAGAGAGAGAGAAAGAGAGAGAGGGGGATAAAGAAAGAGAGAAAGAGAGAGAGAGAGAGAGAGAGAGAGAGAGAGAGAGAGAGAGAGAGAGAGAGAGAAAGAGAGAGAGAGCGAGAGAGAGAGCGAATAGTGTCCACAAAGGCAGCAGGACTGGCAGAAAGTACAGACCTAGCCAAAGGTCACATGACCAGCTCGGCTGTGGTTTAACCGTGTCACAACAAGAGTTATAATACCAGCGCCAACTTTCTATCCGTGAACTATAAAATTCACCGCAAGAGTAGCAATAACTAAGAGTTATAATATTATAAATATATGATAACAAGAGAGGTATAAACGCGAAGACACTCAAGACATTTGATTAGCAGGAAGTCCCATTTGTAGCACACTAAATCATGCTAATCTAAGGGTAAGCTCTAAAAGCACACCGACAAAGACGAGCTCACTGGTATGCTGGGTAAGCCGAGCCGAACAAATGGGTCTGTCGCTGAGACATCAATGGTGAAATGTCATTGCAGGTGGGGACCGAAGCCGGAAGCGAGTTCCAAACTTTCTGGGCATAGGAATGAAGGCTCCAACTCCAAAAATATCTATTGCGATGAGCTGCAAGACGAATGGAAGGCCAGGAAAACCTGAATCGGCTTGCAGGGTCAAAGGCAAGAGTTAGAGAAAGAGATAGAGAGAGAGAGAGAGAGAGAGAGAGAGAGAGAGAGAGAGAGAGAGAGAGAGAGAGAGAGAGAGAGAGAGAGAGAGAGAGAGAGAGAGATAGAGATAGAGAGAGAGAGAGATAGATAGATATAGAGAGGGGGGATAAAGAGAGAGAGAGAGAGAGAGAGAGAGAGAGAGAGAGAGAGAGAGGTAAGGCGGTTGCTTTCCACGACCTCGGTCTCGAGGTTGTGGGTTGCAATCCTGTGGTGGACAATCGTGTATTGCCGCTGCAAGAGATGGTGATAGCCGTAAAGGCTCTTCTGTAGCTATGCAAAAGAGGCTGTAAATCAGCTAGTATTTTTTTAGTGCAGCTCAGACAGACGCCATGTGCTGCGGCAGCTACGCCGTTGAAGACAGACCGGACGACAGTTTAATTGTGAACCGTTTGCAGACGATTAAGGCTTAGGCTAGGAGTCCCGAATAAAGAGAGTGGCAGCAATACGAACGCGATGTCGTGAGCGCGCGAGCTCTTAATCGGTAGCTGGCCAAAGCAGGCGGCGGTCGGGGGCTGCAGGCAGGCCGAGGCAGCCAACCCCGGCAGCGGCGGCGCGGCGATGGCGGCAGCTCGACGCTGCGAAATAGGGAGCGGCATCGACCAGCCGCACCGCACGAATGACGTCAGCACGCGCGACCCGTTTCCATTACTCAAGACGAGCATAAGCTTGGAACACCGCGAAGCGCTCGCTCGCTTCGACCGCGCCCGCCGGACGCCGACCGACGAGCTCCGCCCCACTCGGCCGTCCCGGCAGCGGGAGGTGACCCCGAGCCTCGTTCTGCGACGACACTTCCGTGTACGGCCAGTGGGCCGCCGGCTGATCTTGTAATTGTGTTTTATGGATAAAATGGTTCGCACTTAGCAGTACCAATGGCGAGGACGGCTCCGACTTCGCTGAAGCTAGCCGAGAAGCTAGCGATACTGAACGATAGAGGAGAGGGTATGCTCACGAGGATATACAATGTCAAAAAGGTAAGGTCGCGACTGGCTGTTGGGGGGGTGGCTGGCGGCAGGTCACTGCTTGCTAGCGATTGCGTTATGCTGCGCGTGCCGTTCTGATAAGCCGTTGCCACTCTCTGGCCCACTGTGAGAAAGAGAGAGAGAGAGAGAGAGCGAGAGCTGATACGCCTGAGTGCCACTATCGGCGCTTCCAGCTGTTGTTTACAGCACGTCGCGACCTGTCTGTGGCCGGCTGTCTCACTTGGGCGACCCCCCCACTGGGCTGGACTTCTTTCTGCCTACCGCCTTGGCAAGCAGCAGTTCATTTTCTCGATGCGCACCAAACGATGGTCTATCCCAAGTCTACAATGCATCGCAGCCTAGTGCGACGCATCCGCACGACGTCTAGTCTCGGAGCATGTTTCTCTTGCCGCTTTCGATCGAAATTGACCCGGCGTGTGTGGGCGATGCGTCGTTTCGCTTTTCACCGAAACCAGACCGGTTCTGACCCGTGACGTTTTTGGACGTGAGTCGGCGTGTGTTCTTAGCCAGACTAGTGGTATGCGTCGTTACGTGGCCGTGCGTTGCAGTAACCGGCCGCCCTAGTTGTTGAGACTTGAGAGTCACAGGACGTCTTTCTCTTACATTTCAGATGCTGAACAACCAAGAAACAAGGCCATCGTATTTGAGCGACAAAAGCCTCGAGTCAGTCATAAAGACTGCAGTGAAGAAGTTTCCTCAAGTGAACAACGTAAGTCGGGACATCGTATGTCAAGCCGCTACTGCCGGCCCGCCCTCATGCAGTAGGTAGGAGAGCAGAGGGCGCCCGCATGTCGTTGCTTTCCCGTGAAGAAGCACGAGGTCCACGCGTTTTATTGTTGCCTCGAAGCGGAGGAATGTATTCACCCGCTCGGCCCGATGGCTATCAGGTGGCCCAGTTTTTCTTTGATCTGACCACGGTGCTGCTATCTCTGTCTGTGTGCCAGTTAGCTGCCTCAAGTCGTCATCTTTCTCGATCGCCTCCGACACTCTATGCTCTTCTCTATTAATCCTTGGCTTTGGCGCGTTTTCCCAAGCTGCCATTTGCCTTTGCAGTCTGCTCTTTGCTGATGTCACCGCCTGTGTGCTATTCGGCCTCGTGATGAAGAAGTGTCCTGAAGAGGCCGTGCTGCCACTGTTAGCATCCGCCCAACACTTGGTGACATGCTTGACACGACACAAATCTGCTCAGTCCTTCAAATGCTTTGCAGCAGTGGATGAGGATGAAGGTGCAAAGTGCTAATATTGACGTTTGCTGAAGTGTCGTGGCTACATAATCAGTGATAATGGAAATAATAGGAATCCTAATGACGATAATACATTCGTGTATTACCCTCAGAGAACTAAATCCTTTTCTAGGTACTGTACATGTGGGAACAGAAGCATGTCATTTGGTTAGTGATATCGTGCACAGTGTCACCATGGACATTCACACGGACCCAGGAAGTGCTGTGAGGAACAAGTGGTGTTTAATTTTTTCTAAATGCTGTTAAGCCAGGGGATGTCGTGACGTCAGTCGGGAGTGAGTTCCAGGCTTTGGGAGCATACAAACTAAAGGCACAGTCTTCAACAGATTTTTGTACATACGAGATATAGCTAAACGATTTGAGTCAGAACAGCAGGTGGTACGATACCTAGTCTGGTGAGAGAGTAGTTCTGATAGGTAGGCTGGAACCAGAGAATAAAGGTACCTAAAATTAAGCAACAGAGCCTTAAAAGTCGTCACCCTGCTTGATTGGAAGCCAGTGCAGTTCGGTGAGAAGGGGCATGCTCTGGCAATTGCTGTGCTCATGACTGACAAACATAGCCGCAAAGTTTTTTGCTAACTATGCCTGATTGTATAGGCCGGAAGACCTGCTAGTAGTGAGTTACAGAAGTCGAGATGGGATGTCACAAATGCATGGACCAACTTGAATGTGGTATCCTTGTCTAAGCAGGCCCCAGTTTTTGCAGTATTACGATGCTGAACAGACTGTTGGCAGACCTGACTGCGGAGCTGAAATGGTTGTCCAGTGAAAGATCACTTGATAAAAGGACACCCAGATTTAAGATTTTGTGCATATAATAAAGTAAATACGACCGAGCCCAATTTAAGGGTTAGGTTTTCCAATATTTGTATAGCATTAGGTGTGCTCATAGCTAGTAAGTTGGTTGTATCGTCATTTAATATTTGAGAAAGTTTGCTACCATTCGGTTGCAAATGTCAGCAGTTCATGCAGCAAGAGTGGTGAGAGTGATCGATCGGCTGAAATGCAGAGAGGATCAAAGCAAAGGTACAGCTGTGTGTTATTGGCCTAAAAAATGAAGGCCTAGATTATGCTTGGCCATTACATCGGCAAGAGGGAAAGTATAAATTGTGGAAAGAAAGTGACCAAGCACACATCCTTGGGGTACCGAGTACATTAGAGGCTCCTCGGATGACTTTTGCCGGCACATCAATATTCTGAAGTCTCCTGCTATGATAGGGCCTGAACCATTGCAGTGCATATGTATGTGTAATGCCAATACCCCCACCCAGATGCCATCGTCCGATGGAGGGGGAGATTGGAAGGGGCTATCTCAAATCCTTTAGAGATCGTGCCTTTAGTTCGTATGTTCCCAAAGCCTGGAACTCACTTGTGACTGGCTTCAGGACACCCCATGACTTGACTGCATTTGAAAAGAGGCTAAAACGCACCTGTTTTTTTACAGTATTTGGCGGGTCCCTATAATTTTTCTTTTGTGTGCTTATGCAAGCTGACACTGTGCATGTTACCACTAATCATATTATGCTTGTTTACAATGTGCATGCTACCTGGAAAATCATATTATGCTTGTTGACATTGTGCATGTTATCTCACCATTTGATCGCACTTTCTTTACAGCATATGTGGAAAGGCCCTAGAAAGAGATTATGCAGATGTATTATTGTTAATATTTCTATAAAGGGGCTATTCTGTAGTCATTTCTGGTGGGCTCAGAAAGATGAGTGCTTTTTCAAAGCCGATGTACCTATATATTCAAGTTGTAGACTACACGTATCTACCGCTGCATCCCAAGTCTTGTGCTGTTGGTGCTTGGAGAATTTTCCAGCATTGAGAAGAGTCATTAAGAATCCCACAGGCTTCGGTCCATGTGATGTATGTAGCACCTGTTTGTCCCGAATAGTTATCATACACCTGCCACTGAAAATGGCTTTGCATTGTTCAGCCTCACATAGTATGAGCGAGCAGGTTTGAGAATATGCACTGATGGCCAGGAGTTTCTTTATTCGCCCCCACAGTGTGGGCGGCCGAAGAGGCAGTCGTACATCTATCTGTAAGGCTAAAGTTCTTCTTAAGTTATGGGGCCAAAACGCTGCACTTTAGTGCATAGTAGTACTTATTAAACTCTTAGACCTATATGAAGCGCTAAATTCTTACTCGATATTAAGTAAGTCCGCCATGATTCTAGCTTCTGAACTGTGGCGTGCTTTGTTGACTCCGACAGAGTCAGTCGCTCGAAAAGATCGTTCGTTGAGCTGGATTGCAAATCTGGTTTGCTCCTCAATGGCCAGTTTAAGCCGTTCGATACTGCGTGTTGTTTAAATCGGCTACTGACACCCCGAGGATGACAGGTCGGTCAGAAGAATGTGCCGACCTCTTTCGAAGTATGCTCTGGCTAGTTATCCGGGTGATGCATTAATCAAGTTCCCAAAAGACCTGTGGCCAATACGAAGCACATCGAGATACACATTCCATGCGGTAATTGAGCGCCATGCACCCATTTGATGGTAGCACAGGAAAAGGACTGCTAAACCATGACTTCTCCACTGCCCTATTTAGGTGCGTGCCAACGGCCGTCTTTTTGCTGCTCATCAATTTGTTTGTGGCTGCCATATATGAGTGGCATTTTTATGTATTCCCATGAGCTGGTATTAATATCGTCGGCCCAATAAACCGAGCATAAGTCGCACAGGGGCGTGGTACCGAGCTTATTCGGCACGTCGGCTTTCTGCTGCTTCCTCAGGTGAGGGAGCCTGCAGAGTTGCTGAGAAGGGTCAGTACGGTGGTTAGACATGGAAATCTCTCTTTCCTCTCTCCCCTCTCTCTTTCTCTCTCTCTCTCTCTCCTCTTCTCTCCTCTTCTCTTCTCTCTCTTCTCCGTCCGTGTTGGCAGTTATGTTCTTTGTAGCCTTGGTTTTTATGTATGTGTGTATTTTTAGAAATGGTCTTTTTAAGATCAAATTGTTTAATTGTACACATTTCGGCTGGCTTGGTGAGTTTCTGCTAGTTTAGTGAGCCATGCTTGTGGGTAGCCATATATATATATATATATATATATATATAATTCATATATATATATATATATATATATATATATATATATAATTCATATATATATATATAATTCATATATATATATATAATTCATTGTATGTGTATATACACTATCTACACACATGTACATAGGTGTATACCATGTAATTGCTCTTAAATATTGACATTCTTAAGTCTGGTTGCTTTTGACCACAATGACAAATAATAGATTTGTGCAGTTTCAACAATGATCCAAAAGTCATATTTTCGCGTCTTTTGTGTTCTGTATAGCCCCCTTTTTTTATCGGCTGTGCCAGCAGCAGCAGCTATTGGCCCATCCTGCTGATGGGTGGCAACTGCTCAATGTTTTCTGCCCTAGCACAGCCGACAAAGATAGATAGAGAGAGAGAGAGAGAGAGAGAGAGAGAGAGAGAGAGAGAGAGAGAGAGAGAGAGAGAGAGAGAGAGAGAGAGAGAGAGAGAGAGAGAGATTTGACACGTCACACCTTACCAGGCTTACAGGTTAAGATCACACTTTCTTGACATTATTTGTCCAGCTAGGGAGGATGTGTAAAAGCAAGTATGGGCGATCCATACTGGGCAATGAAGCATCCATTCAGTAGACACTCTTGTGGAAAGGTTTCCTGAGTGCAGGCACGGTAGAGCGGTATGGCTGAGCAGACGTACGACTTACGACGGCTCAGCTTTAACCCGACCCACGAGGCCATCCAGTCCTTTGTTGCTCAGTCGTACAAAGGGTTTGTGAAAGTTCGTATGGAGGTGGTGGTGGCCGGGGGCGGCTTCGTTCGTGCTGTCCAAGTTCGTTTGCTAGCTCGAAAGTGCCGGTGCACACTCCTCAGCTCTGGTCGGTCTTTACAAGTGTCAACCTTGTAATATGTTACCTATTTACCCACACCTTTTTTATATTTGTCGCAAGTCTAGAAAACATCATTGGTAGAATGCATAAGTTAGCTGCCAACTGCTTGCGGCCTCCACGCCTCACGCTGCTGTCTCCAGGGCAAACCTTTCCGCTTCTTTTGTGGCTAGTATAGCTAGCGGCATAGCGCTGCTGTGCTAGATACCAGTAAGTGTGTGTCTTGGCATCTGGCTCTTGCCAGTTGTTTGCAGGCAGTTGGCCTTGGCTTCGTGGTTTCCAAGCTGTTTACACCCACACGTGGCTGCATTTGCATTGCATTACTTTTTCGTCTGTCTTCTGCGCGTGTGACTTCACGTTTCACTTCCTCTGTGTATTTGAGTTAATTTTAGCCGTCTGCATTTGTTTTATTTAGTTTGATTCACAACTAAAGCTGCATCCAGCCTAAGGCACTGCTGTGTTACTCGCTTCTGTCTGCGCTGCCGATTTACTATTTAAATATACGATTTAAATATTTAAATATACTGATTTATGATTTACTGATTTACAGTGCCCCTCACAGGTTTTACATGCCACTATCCCGATGCCGAGGCAGTTACACCTCGGCTACCTGGCCTTAATGCAGAAACGCCAAATTCCCGATTCCTGCATTGTCACCGCCAGATATCAAGCAAAGAGCTACTCGGCTCGCTGTTGCTAGGCGTGTCGGCTGCATGCGGTGTGGCCCGCCTGACCTCCCTGTCCCTCGCATGTGTATCTTCTTTCCATCCGGCAAGCCTCGTATTGGCCAACGACCGGCTTATCTGGTGGGCCACGTAGCACTCAGAGATCGCGGGCTGCTATGCGCAGCTGAGAAAGCCCGTGGCAGCCGGGTAGATTCTAGGTCGTACATGGATGCCGGCCAGTGGCAGTGCATATCGAGTGCCGCCCATTGTTCTGATTGAGCACGGCTTTGTCTTAATAGAGTGGGGTGTCTCTACAAAATCAGAACGTCAAGACGGACATATTAAAAGGCCTCAACTCCTACTATTTCACTTTCGTTGACATTCTGGAATTCAAGGTGAGCTCGATCCGCCACGAGTCACAAACAGCTTCGCTGTAACTGTGCACTTGCGACTCCCTGCAGGGGAGGGGCTGTGTATGCGTGTGCGTGTGCGCGTGTGTGTGTGTGTGTGCGCGCGTGTGTGCGCGCGCAAACTGTTATTGAAGATGGCCGAGCGCGTGACGGAACGACATTCTTTTTTTGCAGGACAGCGTTACCGAGCTGCTGACGTTTATCGATGCAAACCAAGTGCATTTTGACATAGTAAGACCCAGATGCAGCCCAGTCACTTTGTGCTGCAGCTGCCTTGAACTTGTTATGCTCGTGTGTGACGTCGGAGGCAGGAGAGGATGTCTGGGGCTGCTTAGATTGCGTGCAGCCTCGGGTCAGCCTCGGGCCGTCATGGCAGGGCAGGTCGGGGCAGGTGGTGGACATCTGATGCTGTGTTTAGTGCAGAATGACCTTGATAATTGTAAGCTACAGCTGTGACAACACGACCACAGCATGCCCAGGGTACCATTAAACATATGCTGCTTGATTGGTTGGCAAACTTGGCAAGTTGGCCGAGGATGTTCAAGGATGTGGGAAGCAGCTGCTAGCCCCAGTAGCAGAGTAGAAGGCTCTTTCCTGTCGCCTAGGTGTGCAGCAGTTGCTGCGTAAAGCGTATTTCTTGATAGTCTTAATAATAATAATAATAATAATAATACAAAGTTTGTATCTCGTCGTAAGAGACATTAATCTCTGCCTAGCTGCTTTACTACTTGCTGCAGAGAATAAGTAATCAAATGGTAGTGGCATGCACGCATGCAAAAGCTATTAAGTATTGTGCTTCGGCCAGCAAGCTAAAGAAAACACGAAGACTCTAAATGTCACTGGTTGGTAAGACTCCCGGCCAGTAACTTGCACTGAGTTATGCACAGGCACTAATGCAAAGCACACCGGAACAAGAAAGCAGAAGTTCCCCTTGGCAAAGGAACCGCTGACCGGATCATTCGAGTTTTCAAGTGAGACCTAAAATATGCTAGGTCATTGCTGGTAGTGACCCGTAGCCGCAAGCGAGTTCCGCATTTTCGGTGTGTACGAGCACGTATTGTGCAGAATCATATGCAGAACCAGTAGCCCGGGATGGCATTTTTTTATCACTATAGACTTGTTTTGTTAGCAATCAGGAAACAAGTACAGCGCGAATTAGGCAGTGGGCCGTGGGGACCGTGTTTGAGAGGTGATAATAATGATTGCAGTAGTAATACTAATAACACCAACAGTGGTGGCAGCAGCAGTTGCAGTAGTAGGACATTGGTTTGGCACCCTAAGAGTACTAAATCTTTTTTTAGGCACTTTACATGTGCTCATGAGGAAGCTTGTCAATTGGCCATTCATAACATATGCAGTGTCAGCTCGAATAAGCACACAAAGGATATTGACCATCCCACCCCATCTGAGCTACCTGGCCTTCCCTTGCTGTGATGTTATTCTGTTATTGCCCACTTTTTCCTCTAGTGACTCTGCCCAAATAGCAGAAGGTAACGGCTCACCTCTGCAGTAGTTACCTCTGTCTTTTCATTACTAGTCGGTCACCAGTAGGCGGGCCATTGCGATTTGTTGGGTGATCTCTTTTGTCGAGGCTAGCGGCCCATTACCCATTTGGCCGCCTGGGCTGTATTTCTGTTTTGTTCTCCGATGCAATACAATTATCTTCAGTTGTTTTGGTCAGCGGTATTCAATGCAGTAGAGCTCCATACATGTCGGTACATGTCTGCACAGTGGTCGTAGGCGCCCTGTGCAGTGTGCAGCCAGAAGAATCACGGGCAAGGGTAGAGCCGACACGTCGTCGTGGCACTCGGATAGGAGGGGTCGGGGAGGGGCAAGGGTTGTCACATATGGATAGCGCTTAAGCGAGCGTGCTTTGCTGGTGATCGCTTGGTCAAGCTGCCGTCTCATTTGCACCTATCAATTAGCCCGGTGTGTGATTTCGTGCAGGCACTGAATTATGACATAACCAAAGGCTACCTGGACCTCGTCACCACTTACGCCACAATTATGATTGTGATATCGCGAATTGAAGAGCGCAAGCCCCTGCTGGGTCTGTTTAATGTCGCCCACGAGCTGCAGCACGGTTCCGTGTAAGTCCGATCGTTCAGATCGTTCGCTTGCCTCGTCGAGCGGTCCGCACTGTGCTGCATCCCCGTGCTGCACACGGCAGCGGTGGCAGCTCGGCCGTCGGTTGGGCCGATGCCAGTTCCCAGCTGTCCTTGTTCGTGTAGAGAGGTTGCGTTTCCGAGGCTCGGACAGATGATCCTCGACTACGAGATTCCTCTGAAGAAGCTGTGCGAGGAGTTCGTCCCACACGCAACCGTACGTATCGTCTTCTTTGTCGGTGAAACTGCTGCTCACTAAGCAGCCAGCTAGTGCCGCCCCACCCCCTCCGGTGCTGACGTGGACCGGACCGACGGCTGATGCTGCAGTCATTGACGATTGCCTAGCTGCTGCCTGCCACGCCTAGGGAGCGCCAGACCGACATCTGTTGATGCCGCTGCCTCGCCCTTGCTGCCACGAGAAGGTCAATTGTCAATAGCCATGCTATTATAATATTGCTTGTGCTGTTAAAATATTGCTTGTCGTATACAAAGCTAAGATTTCGCTTGCATCTGGTGTTGCTTCACGACCCCAGCTAGACGGCCAGCACACTGTTGCTCTAAGAGGGGAGCCCAGGGCGGGGTGCGGCGCAGTGGGGGGGGGGTGAGAGACGAGTGCTAGCTTGTTGAGGGAAGGCCGCCATCCGAGGCTGTTGCTCCTGTAGCAGGTGGGACCACTGCTGGGAGTGCTAGTAACTTATGCAATAAGGATCGTCTGTCGTCGCTTGGGCAGCGGACGTGGACAGCACTTCTTTTTCTTCTTCCTCCTCATTTATTTTTTGCACACGTGCTATGGATCATGATAATAATACTAATAGGTTGTTCGTTGGAATAGCGCTCCAAGAGAGCGAAATCTCTATCCGGGCGTTTTTGCAACTTGCTGCACGAGAAGCTATAACCAAGGGCTAATGACATGCAAGGTATCGTGCTCAGGCATAAGCCTGCAACTTGCAAAAGCACACACGTGTCTTGCTTTAACCTTCGTGCAAAAGGTACACGTGCAGACGCCCAGCACCGTCGGCTAGTCGGACCCCTATAAATAAAAATATAAATATAATTCATTTATATTGCGCCCCAAGAGAACTTAATCTCTATTCAGGCGCTTCACACATGCCTCGGGGCTCGAGCCCACGACCTCAGTCAGACCTTAGTCGGGGCGAGCACCTTAACCGCTAGACCAAACCAGCTCGGCGCCCCCTGGTTAATAACGTGCACCAAATCATGCCCAGGTAAGCAAGCCTAGAACACAGGAGCAAAAAATACAAGTTCAATGGGGTGCAGGCATGCTAAGCGGAACAGAGCACGGGCAAAGGTGTGACCTGACCATTCCTGGGTGGCATGCATATGCACGAAAGATCGGAATGGTGTCGTGTTGGTTGATTGCGGATGTCCTGAGAGTGCTCTCGAGTCCTTTGTTGATGATACAATTACCTTCCTGTACATGTAAATTGCACACACAGATTTAGTTCTCTTGGGGTGCTGTGCAAATATAAAATTACTATTATTGTAAACCTGGCGTTTGTCTTTATGCAGTGCGCCCCTGCTGCCGTGTCGGTGTAGGCGTCAGCGTCTTTTAACGGTTTGACTTTTTTGCAGCTTTTGTCTTGTGCGCTGCTGTCACTGCACCCAGTCTACATCAGGCGGAATCTCACAGCCCAGCAGTGGCGTGCCATGCCATTTATCAGTTTAATAGCGGAACCACTCAAAATTATGCAGCCGCATGTCAGTGAGACTGTAAGTACTGTTGCAGGCAGTGTGTGAGTCTCTAGCACACACCTGTGTGTTTCTGTTTGTGCGAGCTGCGCACGTGGGAGCGCACACATTCGTGCCTGTCCATGTTGGCTCAGCGAATGCAGTTCCTGACGGCCTGCTTGGTTGGCCTGCGCTGCAAGAAATGATGAAGGGCATGGAAACTTATTCCGATCATCACCAACCATTCAGACTTTTGTCGCCCTGCCTGCCACTGGATAAGAGAGGAGACGATCCAGAGTAATTTCGTCGATCGAGACTGTGTACAAACCAGGCTTTGAGTAGGTGCGATTTGAAGCTACACTATCGTCAAGAGGAGGGAAGTTGCCTGCCGCATGACCCGAATGTTCCAATTGGATCTTGCTGCAGCTTTAGCTTGGGCATAGTGAGATCGCACAAGCTGTTAGAGACAGGGAAGCCTGCCCTGAGGCAAGAAAAGCAGTTTACTGCCGATGGTGATTTGGTTACCAGTCACGCTCATGCACTTCTTTTCGCACGGGCACTCAGCTGGAGGCGCCTTGCATGGGCGTGGCTCTTCTGCTCATGCGTCTGTGCACGGCTCGCACGTGCATTAATGCCGGAGTGCCTGCTTCGTGCATGTGTATGTGCGCACGCCGTAAGGTGCAGCTACCACTTTTTACCCTGAGACTTTTTCCTGTGATTATAGACACCATGTGAATACATGTCGCTGGACTCTGTTGAGCGATGGATTATCAGTAAGAAAGCGAATTTGATCCCATCTTTTCACCCGATGCATCTCCCAGCCTGTACATCGGTTCGAGATTCCTTGCTCTCTCTGAGCCCGGTTGCTCATTCACTCGTTGCCACTTGTGTGTGAGCGCAGCTTGATTAAATCGAGCTGCGATGCTCCTGCATTGCAGTCGGCTTCTGTCTGATACATCAGCAGCTGACCATCAGCGATGCATTTGAACTTTGGAAGCAGGCTCTGCAGAGTGGCTATGTGCTGTCGCTGCATCGCGACGAAGTTTTGCACAGTCATCTGTACATCCAGTCGTACTTTGAGACTATAAAGCAGTGAGTTGAAGCTCTTGGTTGCCAGTCGATTGAAGCACCGACCATTTGTCTATTTGCTATTGGCTTTGCAAGCAGCCATAGCGCCGGCGGCAGTGTGAACTCAGAACCGCACTGCTTTCAGATACGACAAGAGGATCAAGGAGGTGAAGGAATTCTACAGCTATGCGTTAGCTCAGAGTGCAATCATGCACCGAGAGCGGCGCAAATTTCTTAGGACCGCGCTGAAGGAAATGGCCATTATATTCACCGACGAGCCCGGTCTGATGGGCCCCAAGGCAAGTATGGCATCCGTTAGTTGTTAATGCAGGTGAATTGTCATGCGGGTTTTAAATTTTGTTTACTCGTTTTATTTTCATATTAAGTTATTTTAAGTTTTTTCCGACAGCCTCGTTGCTGCTCACGCGATCTTATTGTGCGGAGCTAGTAGTTGCATGCTCGCCTAGCCTCCGAATGGTAGCTTGCCCAAACCTTCGATCACGGGGTTTGCCAATATGTCCTTTTTCTTATTCATCTTTAGTTGACTGCAGGCGCAAGGCTTGCAGAATGTATGTCTGGATTTATGCACCGGCTCCCACAGTGGTCTTTGGCTTTGACTGAACTTTTAGTGTGCAAGCAGGCGTATGTGTATGTCTGCAGTGTCCTAGCTCTTTGGCAGCCGATGGGTTTGATGTCCCGTTGTGCGTTTAGTCTAGGCTGTCTCGCTTGGGCTGCAATTATTTAATTGCAAAAAGTAATTCCCAAAACTCGGCCTAACCTTACTTGGAAACTGGTGACACGGGGGAGGTCCAATCGATGTGCATCATTATTGTTTTGATCCCGAATTTACTTGAGGTTTTTCTCTCACCATTCACTACTGCTCCGTAAGGATAAATGGTGTTGAGAGCTAAGTTATTTTTACTTTAGTGTAGCATTGCGAAAATTCTGGCTTAGCTAAGGATGCCACAACCAGTTGGTTCATTTATTTATGACATCTCATCTAGACCAATGTAATGCACTATATTCAGGTCTCTTGCCTACGGAATAGGATGCTTGCGGGTGGCAAAAAACTTGGCAGCCTGGCTTGTCTGTCATGTACTTGGCATATGGTCAGTTTGCTTGCTTCCAAAGCTTAAAGCTCACCCACGACTTACGTCACGGCATCGTCTGACTTGACGGCATTTAAAAATTAGCTAGAAGCCTTGCTGTTCTTCATAGCATTTGCTCCATCGGTGTGAATTTTCCTTTTTACTAACCAATCGACTTGCATTGTATCCAGCACCTGTTAAGTGCCAAGAAAGAGATTTCGGTCTCTTGCGGTGTTATGCACATATTTTGTTATTGTTATTACTGTACTTGCTTGCTGTACAAGGTAAAGCTTAGCTTTGTCGTTATATAGATTTTCCACGACAGCTGCAGGTCGACTAATTTTACCAAGTTTTAGTTTCTCTAGCGTACTGCCTCTCTTTTCATTCACAGCCGTTAATCACTCTAGTCAAAGAGGTGATTGCTGACTGTTTTCCACGGCCCGAAGAGTTGATCATACATTTGGGAGCAGAAATTGGCTCGGACAATCTTTTGTTCTTTAGAAAGCTAATCAGCACACACTTGTTGCTCAAAGACTGCAACTGGAGATTGGTCATTCCTCTTTGGGCACGAGTCATGCATAGGGAGATATTTTTGAGATGTTTCATTGTGCAGCCTTAGGAGAGAGTTATTCCTTTGTAGACCAATTGCTAATTGAAAATGTGTTTACAAGAAAGTGCACACACTTGGGCTAGAGCTCAGCCCGAAGGAACTGCATTCACCCCCATCTTTGGGACAGGCCTTGGCTTCAATATATGACACCTTGCTGATTCGTTTATTGTATGGATTAGCAATTTCCTTTTTCATAATGCCGTGTTACAGCAAAACCAATACATCACGCGGTTAATACCAGAACCAAGCAGGTAGTGACTGAAACAATACCACGGCTTGCCGCTCTAGATGCGTGTATACGAAAGTCAGCATGCA
This sequence comes from Cristatella mucedo, assembly GCA_009760855.2. NCBI lineage: Eukaryota > Metazoa > Bryozoa > Phylactolaemata > Cristatellidae > Cristatella > Cristatella mucedo. Next base: position 7,148,930 of record WPIO01000013.1, read on the forward strand.
TCAGTATACTATTTCAAATAGGTCGCAGTGACATCGGCTGAAGTGACATGTAGTAGTTACACATCTGTCAACTGCTACACAGTGGTGTACAGAAACCTGAAAATTATTCCTCTAGAAGGAATTATAAATTACTTGGGATGTTAAGACTTGAGTTCAAAGGCGGAACTGATTAACCTCACTTCCACGGGGTTCCCTTCCTCTCTCTGGGCGCCCCTGACCATTTTGAAGGTTGACCTAAGGCTGGTCGTATATTTCCCCCTATGGTGTCATGCTAATTTATTGGAGCCATAGTCGACTTAAACAGCCTGATCCTGTTGCATACCGGCATTACTATGATAGCTCAGTTAGGACTATACTAATGGATACATTCCAAACTTTGCAAGTTTTCAAACGTTTGGTTCAACCCCAGCAAATGCACGAACTGGTCAAATTGCGCTGGAGATGCAAGCGCAACCACCGATCCACCAAACCATGACCTCGGCAGTCAAAGGGAAATCACTTGTAGTTGATGTACTGTCTGGGTCAGAACTGCAAAAAGAGCACAGTTGCTACAGATTTTGGTATTTAAACATGGCGTTTCTAATGACTAACATTTCTATAGCATTTGGCTCGATATGAGCTCTTATATCTGCATAATCACTGTGGACATGACGGTAGGGTTTCCCGACCCACCGATAGAGGGGAGGCCCAGTTCTTCAGGCTCGTTTTTGCGCTCCTTAGTTCAAGATGCCTAGGAGGTCACCCCCTCGACATCACCACGAAAGGACGCCCGAAGGCCTTTCGTGATATGGGCCCAAGCAACTGAAAAGCTGCATGGATTCTTAAAATCAGCCATACCGCGGTGAGCTATAATCTTAGTCAGTTTAAAATGCACGGCAGAATTGCTAGTAGACCACGCTTAGGTCGGCCAAGGAAGACGATCCTGTAGGACGACTTTTGCCTGAAGATGCTGGCTCTTCTGCGACAGAAGGCAACAATCCACGAGCTTTCTCAGTCGCTGGCGATCACTACCGGTGCAGTCATTTAGCATAGAGACAGTGCATCCGAGGTTTTCCCATGCATGGCATATTGAGAAGGGTCGCCCAACACAAGCCTTTGCCTACCCAGCGACACTTCATGCTTTTCTCTAACAGCATGCGAAGATTATTCCTAATCGGTGAAAAGATGTTATGTGACACCCTTACTATCTCCAGCCAGCCAACAGTGAAATTTAATAGCGGAAGTGTTGTGGTTTGAGGTTACTTCTGCTCATACGGTGTCGGAATTCTGCATCGTATTGACTGACCTGTGGACTGGTATGTATACATCGATCTGATAAAAATGCCGAGACTGCAAGTGCTAGAGCTCTTCTGGGGTACGATTATATTTGGCAGCAGGACAATGACCCAAAGATTCTAGCTAAAGCTTCCAACAGCTTTTTTGCTGAAGCAGCTGTCAGAGTCATGAGTTGGCAGAATTAACCGCCTGACCTAAATTCCACGGAGCATCTTTTGGACAGTCTTGAGCAGTATCTGAGGTTCGATTCTGTGCCTGCTACGACTCCAGAAGAGCTTTTTAGCCGGCTGCAGTACTACTGGGATAATAGCTTTGAGACTTGTAAGAGGTTTACTGACTGCACGCCACGGCTTATAAAAGAAGTTATTAAAAACTGGAGGTCAGACCTCACATTAAATAGTGTGCACTGTCAATTATATTTTTATTTACGCAAGACTTGCATTTAGTATATAGTACCCTGAAATGCATGCTGCATACTTCTATATGCTTAGTCGAAAGTCATCGGTCGGCATCACCGTTCCGGTGGAACAGGACATTTGAGAAGTAATTTGTCCCTGTTTGTTGGCATTGATGAAGTCTGTGGGATGCCTGAATACTCTCAAGTGCCTGCTACTGTCCCATAAAAACTATGGCATAGTAAAAAATAAAACATTGTGTTCTGGATCGTGCTCGCTGTATAATGTCTTTCTGGTCTGCCATTCGTGTTTGGTTTGGTTCGGTTGTAATTGGTTCTGCATCTCCTGAGTGTTTTCAACCGAGCTGATGTCTGAGAATCTTGAACGGCTTCTGATTACTGAAGCCGTGTCATCGCAGGGCTTCACTTGGTGTGCTGTGGTATTGCAGCTTCTCAAGCAGTATGCAAGTAGAAAGTTTAGGTCTCCCACTGTTATCCCTACCTGGTGGCGGAGAGGGCGTGGGTGGCTTCGAGCGATCTTCTTGTCCTCTCCACATTCTTTATGCTGGCCTCATAGCTTTGCATGTCGATGCTTTTGTGAGCACGTTGTTTGTGAGCATGGTGTAAGGCTCTGCGTTATTCAGCCGTTGCATCGACTGTTGCAGGCGCTGCTCGTGTTCACAGCACTGTCACATGCCCGCGATGAGGTCTGCTGGCTGCTGAGACACGTCGAGAACCCACCGCCGAAGGATCAGCGGAAGAAGACTTCCGAGGCTGACTTTGAGGATCGGCAGCTGCCTGAGCTACTGTTCCACATCGAGGAGCTGCGCAGTAAGCTAGCCGATTGTGACTCCCCCCTCTCCTTTCTCCGAGACCTTTGCATAATAATAATAATAATAATGCACTTGATAAAGCGCCCTCAGAGAGCTTAATCTCTCGCTAGGCGCTTTACATTTGCATTGCATCAGTCGGTCACACAGCCTTTGGTATCCATCAAGGCTTCCTGCCCCAGTCAGCCACCGCTACCGTGTCCCATCCTCACATGCACCGGTGTATGTTTGATAGCGTGAGGAAGTTCGTGCGCGTGCCTGTGTATGCGCATGTGTGCGCGCGTGCATAGGATTTACATCAGCACTGTGAGTTTCCGAAAAGTCCATCCTGGGCTCCTCTGATATGGCTGGGCCGAGAAGCCCGCAGCAGCATCGTAATTGCTTCTACTTCCTGGAAGTGCCTTAACAATCTTGTGTTTATTCCTTGAATGGACTAGGTTTTATCGGCTTGGCTGTCTTGTGGCAAGTTCTGAGGACCGCGCAAATCTATTGAGCACGTGCTTTGTGTTGAGATGCCCGGTACACGTGGTCCGAATGCTCTTCTGGTCTGAACACAGATGTTGGAAATCAAGCTGATATACGTGAGGAGGGCATGTTTAACGCAATCATAACAAATGCATCGGGCCTCTGCTGTTTGGGCATACACTCGTGTAGGTTGCTCTTCTGAAAATGCTGGCGAATTTTTTTGACCTCAGTTTAGCATCTCCTGCAGGTCTAGCACCTAGTACGTCTTTAGGGCCTGATGGGTTGCCAACCTCTCCCCAGATTGGAGGTTTTCTTGAGTTCCCATGTTGAAGTGGTCCCAAAGGAAGCTGCAAATATGCATACTCTTGGGTATACATTGAATTGATGTGTGGGCGACTCCTTTAGCTCTCAAGGTCCAGCCAAGGTTAAAGAAAACTCGAAAGGAATGTCCACTTTGTCTAATAAGTGAAAGGAGTTACTAATGGAAATGCCTTTACGCAAGTGCAAGACAACCACAGAAATAATGGGCAAGCCTGCTTCAGCATCTTTCTGTTGCCCCACTAAGTTGTGCGTCCCCATAACACGCAAGGGGTGTGTTTGTTATGATTAGTTTAGAGTTGTTGTCACACTTCGTATCTGTTTGGGTAGAGGGACCTGCTGGTATGCACCAATTTGATCGAATCGGCTGGTAATTATTGTCAAACCCTGGGAAGTAACCGACAGATAACACTAAATTGCTCTCAGGACCGACTTAGTGCTTGCGCCAGGTTATCTTCGTTGATGCTTGGCAGAAGGCAGTTGCACTCCTCGCGGTAGTAACCACGTGTTTTGAGGACTTGCCATGTGTCTTTGGATCGTCTTGGAAACACTCTACCTAGCAAGCAGCGCCTTGTTATTCGCATAGTCTGCTGGCTAGCAATTTGTGTTTGGCCGACTGGCCAGACGAGGGGGTGTAGGGGGACGACTATATAGCTCGTGCTCCGGGCTGGCTGCTTGGGGTCTTAAAGCAGCGTGTCTTCTTGAATGGATGCAGCCGACGAATCGGCGCAGGAGCCTGGGGTCAAGGCAATCGTCTTGCTTACCCCAGTCCCCTGTGCCGGTGAGATGCTGGCAGAGAGAGAGAGAGAGAGAGAGAGAGAGAGAGAGAGAGAGAGAGAGAGAGAGAGAGAGAGAGAGAGAGAGAGAGAGAGAGAGAGAGAGAGAGAGAGAGAGAGACAGAGAGAGAGAGAGAGAGAGAGAGAGAGAGAGAGAGAGAGAGAGAGAGAGAGAGAGAGAGAGAGAGAGAGAGACAGAGACAGAGACAGAGAGAGACAGAGAGAGAGAGAGAGAGAGAGAGAGAGAGAGAGAGAGAGAGAGAGAGAGAGAGAGAGAGAGAGAGAGAGAGAGAGAGAGAGAGAGAGAGAGAGAGAGAGAGAGAGAGAGAGACAGAGAGAGAGAGAGAGACAGAGAGAGAGACAGAGAGAGACAGAGACAGAGACAGAGAGAGACAGAGAGAGACAGAGACAAGAGAGAGACAGAGACAAGAGAGAGACAGAGACAAGAGAGAGACAGAGACAAGAGAGAGACAGAGACAAGAGAGAGACAGAGAGAGACACAGAGAGAGACAGAGACACACAGAGAGAGACAGAGACACAGAGAGAGACAGAGACAGACAGACAGAGCACCACCACACTGGAGTCATTTCTCTCTTCGTTGAGCCTGTTGAGCTCCTCGGCGCTCTCTACAAACAGCTGTCTGGGCTGTCTGCTACATGCCACTCACTACTCGGCAGTGCAGTGGCAGCTGTTTAGCTGCCTTAGGCATCTGTTATGGGCCACCTTTAGTTCCACTGCTCGCAAATGAGCCGATATGGATGGCACTTACTGTGTTTACAATTTCATCATGAAAGGGCCAGCTGCCGGCATCTGCTCTTCAGAAGTGACATAGCGTCAGCAGGAGTACATGATGTTTGCATTGGCCGTGTACAGCTCTGCTGCTGCAAGCGGCTGTGATAGCCTTTAAGGCTCTTCTGCTGCTATACAGAAAGAGGCTGTTAAATCAGCTAAAAAAAATTGGTGCATTAGGGTGCCATTAACCACACTTGCGTGCTGACCTGTGCATGTCACCCCTAACTATGTTATTCTTGTTGTTTATCAAGCATGATATTACTCACCATTCGATCGCGTTTTCCTTTGCAGCAAATGTAAAGCACCCAGAAACAGATTGAGTTTTCTGAGGGCGATTTATCAAGTGCATTATTATTATTATTATTACTATTATTATTAATAGCAAGTAGCCGGATGCTGCAGGTCATGATGGTCGATATGAAGGTCAGAACTCGAATTGAGCAATGAATGGTGGCTGACTGCCTTTCAAAACGTCACAGCCGGTGGCATGCTCGGCCATGCTGCTCGGCTCAGCGAATCGAATAGCAACCCCTCCCCCAGGTGCGCTACTCCCGACGGACAGGTCTGCACATGGTAAGGCTCTGTTCAAGCTTGGTCGACTAGACAGTGCCACTTGGTCTGTCTAGCGGCCAGCTTCGTTCGGTCATGACGAGCAGCTGCCGTTTGGAAGAGGGTGGTAGTGTGTGGGACACCCCAAGTAAAAATTTGCTGGATCAGTCGCCTGAGGGAAAGGCTTGTCAAAGTGTTGCTCTACTCGGCTACTTTTCTTTTCGAGGTCTTGTCCTTCTCTCTCTCCCCGCAAGTTTTTTGTCTCTCCTGTTACTGCTGCACAGCATTTAGCAGCTTGATATTTCTCCCGGTCTCTTTTAGGCTCTCTGGGAATTTAATTGTAAACTTACGAAGCCCAATTCCGATGGGTGACTAGCTGCTGGAATTACATCACATCCGAAAGGATACGAACGTCCGGCATTTTGTTCCCTCCCCCCCCACTGAATGGACCACTTATATCTTATTTTGTTTAGACCACCCGGCTGACCATGCGTTCCCTTGTGCTGCACCGAGTTAGGGAGTGGTCGTGCGGTGCAACCAATACTTCTCTCAGCGTTGGTGTCACGTTTGAGATGATGGCTCTTGCTGAGACGTCGGCCTGTTAACACCAGCTACTAGCTTTGCGCATCGATTCGTACATGCCGTCCGTCTCAGGCGGTCATCCGGTCATTGAATGACCTCTCGAATCCAGCATTTATTGCTAGCTTTCGCATTCGCCTGCAGCGAGGCTGCGGCGGCCAGACGGCAGCATTGCTGCTTGTGCCTGTGCCGCGTGCTGCTGTGGCTGCCGTTTCGAAGCCGGTGGCACGCCGCATTGCGGTCGGTCAGGGGTGGCTCAAAAGGCATCGGCGCTGCACTGCCTTCGCAGGTCTGGTGAAGAAATACAGCCAAATTCTGCAGAGGTACTACGTGCAGTTCCTGCGTGGCCACGACGCCGCCGTGCTGGCGCAGATCGTGCAGGGCTTGTCGCACGCGTCGGACGAGGACAGCGCGCTGCTCACCTCGTTCCTCAGCATCACTGAGTCGCTGTCGGTCAAGCAGGGTGAGCAGCCGACTGCCGCGGAAGGCGCTGCTTTGCTTTCACAGTCAGCCAGCCAGCCACTCAACCGCTCACAGCCACGCAGCCACTTGCCCGCACTTACAGCAACCCACGAATTCCAGCCACGCACCCGTGCATGCGCAAATGCTATCTGAAGGTCTAACTGGGAGTAACGCCAGCGAATTTGCGGCTCGAATGGGTGGGCCACTACGCCATTGCCAAGCCATTAGCATCACCTGCCGTCGATGCAGGGAGAGACATGTCTTGCTCCCTGCATCGATGCTATCCTTTACTTGGCAGCTTCGGGGATCCGAGTCCTTACTACACGGGTCATGTCATAGGGTTTGCAACCATTCGGATGAACCGTGTCCGTTTCTGATGTATCCAGTTGTTCAGAATTGTAAACGGAACTATTCCATTTTTGATTTCCATTTCCATTTTCAAATTCCATTTTGTAGCTGATCCTTCCCGTTACTTCCCTAGGTGTGGTTGCCTAGATGGTCTGTCAGTGAGCGTGAACCGACGTAAACTCAGTAGTACTCGACGCTCGACGTGGTCTAGGCAAGCATGTTTCCCAAAGTTTCTTTGTTGGGGAATCAAAGGGACATCTCGTATCTTTTCTATAAAAAAAGCAATGCAAAATGCTTAGAAAAAACCACGGATCATATTGCGCTTGAAGAGAACCGACCTAGATTTTGCCGCTTCTACTACTACGTCCACTAATACTAATATTAATAGGAGATTTGTTTAGCACTCTTTGAGAACTCTATTTCTGTCGAGGCATTTTACATGGTGTCGGTACACATGAGCACACAAAGAAGAATTTACACGGAAAGAAGAAAGAATACCTAGGAATTCCAGAGGGTTTTCACTTGCCAGTTGCAGTCGCTCGATCTAAGCAAATTTATGGCCATAAACATTTCGTCTAGTGAGGCCGAGTGGTTTTACTCTGTTGATGTCATTGTGCAGCTGAGAAACTTTTTATCTTTTATTTTGACACAATTTTGTAGGCTCTTACCTTTGTAGGGCTGCCTCCGATTCATAGATGGGATTTTATAGTGCCTCCCTATAAACGGATTGTTCATGTGACATTCTAATCGACCATTGTTTCTTTGGTAGGAAGTCTGGATTGTTATCGGTACAGGCTGATTGCCAGCCAGTTTGTTCCTTCCGTTCCTGTCAAGCACTCAGATTGTTGATGAAAACTCATGGACCTCACAGGAAAGAATAGCTTATTAGAAAAATGTCGGGGTTTATTTATGGAACACCATTCTGGTGAAACTTACTCTTTTCCGTGTGGGTAATAATAATAATATATTTGATATAGTGCCCTTAGAGAACTCAACCTCTTTCTAGGCACTTTACATCAGCTGTAAAGGAAGCACGATCGAATGGTTAGTGGTAGCATGCACAATAAACAACAAGAATAACATGGTTAGGGGTGATGCGCACAGGGTCAGCATGCAAGTATGGTTAGTGGCTGCAGTGTCAGAATGCATAAGCATATAAAGGTCGAATCACAGGGACCCACTAAATGCTATGATAAATAGATGTTTTTAATTTCTTTTTCAATGAGGTCAAGTCAGGAGATGTCGTGACGAAAGGCGGAAGTGAGTTCCAGGCTTTGGCAGCATACGAACTAAAGGCACGGTCTCCAAAGGATTTAAGATTTGTACGAAGTTTAAGTATTCAATTAGATTCCGAAAAACGGTAACCACGTACTTTGCAGTAATGACGATGGGAACATCATTGTCTTATGTCTGCGATTACCGTCGATGGCCTGATCTGTATTATGAGACTGCAAACAACGGTCGGCCTGATGCATGTGGCTGTGGCAAGCTTTGGATCATACATATACTGCCATATCCATTTCATGTCGTTTCTCAGTGACTCGCCCATCTAGCTGACTCATTTCCTGCATAGTTTCTGTATGTTCTACTATCGAGTCTGTTGATAAAGCCTACATGCTGGTAAATCTGGGAGAGTGTCGCTGTGAGAAGTGATATGAAGTGATGTTCAGCCGATTCAACAGATTCACGTATATGGCGGCAGAAGAGTCCTTTGTGGAAATCACTGCCACTTGCAGTGACCAGTAGCTGTACCAGCTGGAGACGCTTCCACGAGATGGTGTGATAGGAATGCAGTTGTAATAATGCTCGTTCACTTTGATTGTAGTCGAAGTGAATGAACCCTTTGACTTTGCTGGACTTCGATTGGACTGGGTCAGGCTGCAGGTATGTTTTGCAGCTGGCTCTGAAGTGGGCTGCAAACTTTCGTAGCACCAGCACACCATGGTGATAGCCTGCTCGGGTCTAGCTATTTGCTGGTATCGGCGTGTTCCAGCAATGTTGTCTGTTATTGGCTGATGAACCGGGCTATCAATTCTGCAGGCTGAGACGTTTTAAATGTTATACATTTCGTGATTTTGGCAGACTGCTTGAATAAAGGAGGCTGCCAGCCACGGCTGCAGAGCATCCGCCGCTGTAATGGCAACTGCTTGATACTTTCGGTGGCATGCATGACGTAGGCTTACACAAGTGTGAACAAGTCAACACTCCTTTTAAAAGACAACAGACCGTTGGCAAAGCAGATGAATACTGTCGTTTTCCACGCAAAAATGGTTGACTACGTCGACGAAATGCTCAACGAGACGTCAGACCTGTCCCTCTACTGGTAAGGTGGCCCACTTCTTGGGCTTTCACCTTGCTTCCAGCACGATGATGCTGTGTGTTTATGCCACCACCGTACTTGGTGTTCCAGCTTTTACACGTCGCGCTTCGAGCAGCAGTTCCGCCAGTGCATGGAGTTTCCAGCGCAGCACAGATTCAGCATTGCATTTCCAATGGTGTGCGGCCACTTCATGACAGCCACCCACGAACTCTGTCCCGAAGAGGTAAGCCACCCTGACATCCTTCCTGCACTGACTCTATGCTCACTGACCCTACTTCTTGTCGTTACAAAAAAGAAAGCTGCTGTGCATATGATGAGAGGGTGTGTCCCCCCACGGAGATAATAGTCGGCTTCTGCAAGTGTGCTGCTGGCGCTGTCTGCTTTGACTCTCTCTCTCTCTCTCTCTCTCTCTCTCTCTCTCTCTCTCTCTCTCTCTCTCTCTCTCTCTCTCTCTCTCTCTCTCTCTCTCTCTCTCTCTCTCTCTCTCTCTCTCTCTCTCTCTCTCCCCCTCCCCTCTCTCTCTCTCTCTCTCTCTCTCTCTCTCTCTCTCTCTCTCTCTCTCTCTCTCTCTCTCTCACCGATACCCGGAGTAAGCCCATTCCTGCTGTATCTAGAGATCGCACTGCACCCCTCCCCACCTGCCTTTGCTCAACTTAACTTTAGTGTTTGTCATTTTAGCTCGGCTAGGCAGGTGCTGCCAGCTGGCTGTCAGCTGTTTGCACCTTTAAGGAGGCTCAGCCGTGCCTGCCCTGCCCTCTTTGGGCCCTGCTGCACCACGAGGCAATTAAGCAAAACGTGCCCATCCATTCTCCCACCTCGTGAGCGAGTTATGCAGGTTTATTCTCATTCACCTGCACCCCTGTTCACTCATATTCGTGTAGTGGACTTTCGCGTGTCTCCACATTTGTCGAGTGATTATACTTTCAGCGCACGGTTATTGGTTCCACCAGCGTGCAGTATGCCCACTGGTTCCTCAAGGAGATGTCCGAAGAAGTTAACCAGGTGATCACTGCAATATGCGAGGAGCACGGGCAATTGGCCCATAAGGTACGGGGCTCAGAGGTTTTTCTTGCAGCTGTATCTATTTGAACTATTTGGCTTGATGTCACTGGTTGGTGCTATCTTGGAAGTGCAGAGTTCTCAAATGTAGAATGCGCAATGGCGGAGGGGGGCTTCGGAGAGAAGCGATCGCTGTTATTTGGTATTGGCAGCTTCGTGAATGCGAAATGCTTTCCTCTGGTGTTGCCCACCGTTAACTGGTCAAGTATCGGGCGGCTGGGTCTGCTGAACTTGGTTTAGAATGCTATTGGCAGTCATCGAAGGGAAATTTGGCTCAGTGGACTATTTTATATGTGCACACTGTGAAGCTTGAATAATGTAAGCATTAAATAGCGCTCTCAGGGAACTCAATCTCTTTATAGGTACTTTACATTTGCTGCAAGGGAAGCATGATCGAACGATTAGTGGTAACATGCTCAATGACAACAAGCATAACATCGTTATAGTGACATGCACTGCACAGGGTCAGCATGCAAATATGGTTAGTGGCAGCATGTTCAGTATCAGCATGCATAATCACACAAAGGACGAATAACACGGACCCACTAAATGTGTAATAAGTAGTTGCGTTCAGCTTCTTCCTGTTGAAACATTATCAAAGGCAAGCCGATTGCCTGGTCATCTTGCTTAAGGCACTTGATATCGTGGGTGGGAAGGTTTTTTAGGCTGTCTTTACTGCAATTATGAGTTGAGTTACATTACATTTCATTAGGCATCCCAAGCAAGATTGCTCAGCCTGTCAACGAATTGGGGCAAATAATCCAATAATTCAGTGTCCTCATAACAAATGTGAATCAAGCTTGTCTGTATACACCGTACACGTTGTTGCTGTTTAGTTTAGCATAAGAAAGTGTTCTTGCCAAAGATGCGGCATGCCTTCTGACGGTCAGCATCCTACAGATTTTTCATTCAGTTTACCAAACTGCTCTCAGTTAGTGGAACTGTCGGCTTGTGATCAACGTGCTCATCACCTGTTGTTGAATGTCTGCTACGGGTGTCCTTGCTTGATAGCCGTTCAATTTTTTTTGCTGCACGATCGTCACTGTTAACTGCTGACTGACTCCCGATTGGAGGCCTCTTAGGCTCAGGAAGCCTGTTAGGCATTGAGTGCCATTTTAGAGAATTATCAAGTGCATTACCCTCTTAGTCTTCGTGTCCTTGTGGCGTTACCGACAGAGATGTGTCCAAGGAATGCGCGCGCACACACTCACGCACACACACACTTACACACGTGCACACGCATGCAAACGTCTTGGCACATGTTTGCAATCATCGGGCAGGAGGCTTGAAAGCTTTTAAAGGCAAATTCAAGAAGCATCCCATCTAGTGGCAGAGGACCGACTCCGAGTGCTGGCTCTGTGCCCCTCTGTAACCCTCAGCACTGGCGCACTTTCAGATCCAGCACCAGTTAGTGCTCGAACTATTTGCTTTCGCACGCCGTCTCCTTGAAACCACGCCACACGAGCTTGAGCTTGCCGCTACCTGGCTGCGGCTCCCTCGAAGCAGCCAACCAACAGCCACTGCCGTTAAGCAGGTGCTCGAAAGATTAGAGGCAGCTAGCTGCACGATCTGGTTTGGAAAGCATAGACGCCCAATGCCGGATGTGGGCTGTTGCTCCTGGCTTTGCACACACACCGGGCAGGACGTGAGCTTGCACTCTTTGTGTCCCCTACATTCGCCAAGCCAACTCTCCTAGGTTTTGGAAGGGTGCCGTTGAGTTTTAAAGCTGAGCGAGGTGATGCTGCCGAGAGAGAGAGAGAGAGAGAGAGAGAGAGAGAGAGAGAGAGAGAGAGAGAGAGAGAGAGAGAGAGAGAGAGAGAGAGAGAGAGAGAGAAGACAAGGCAAAAGTGCGAGCCAAAAGCAGCACGAATGAAGGCACTCGGGAAGAGTGCATCGAAAATAACAGGTTCGTGCGAGCTAGGGGCTTGCTCTTTGCTTGCAGCAGACTACTTGCGACTAAGGCTTGCTGGTTTGGCATAGTGATTAAGGTTCTTGCCTTCATAGACCGTGGTCAAGGTGAATGTATTTGTTGATTAAGTTAGTGGGCTCGAGCCCCGTGGCATACGTGAAGCGCTCTGATAGAGATAAAGTTCTCTTAGGGCAATATACAAATAAATTATTTTTTCTACAGTGCTTGACTATACTGGAGGTAGTGATGATGAGCCCAATCCATCAGCCCCTTGGTCCTACCGGAAGGGGCATGATGGGCAGCTTGTCGTCCGGTAAGCCGTTCATCATCTTAGCTGTGATTGACGGCATTGGTCGAGATCAATTTTCGGCCCCTTTTGTGTATGCCACTGACTACCAGCGGGCCTTTGTGCTAGCTGTCTTCGTGTCTAAATGTTATCTTGTGATCATTGACTGTCTTCTGCCTGTAGGGCACAGTTGTCTCCCACCGTGGCTTCTCATTTTTACCGTCGTTTGACTGCTTTCGACCTAGTGGCTCCAATATGTTGTGATGCTGCAGAACTGGGTTCTTATGTTCTATATGCTCTCATCCGTGCCCCTCTGTCACTGTCTGTCTTGTTCTGTCTGTCTGTCTCTCCCTCTCCTCTCTCAACCTCTTTCTCTCCGAGGCACCCTTTCTCTCAGCTGCTGCCTCTCACTGTCTGTCTTTCTGCTCTGTGCATGTATGTGTCCGTCTGTCTCTCACCAGTTCTTTCTACTGGGTCGTTTGGCTCTTCATTCGTCCTCTCTTGGGAGGTGGGGTCTTTGCAGTTGCTTATGGTGTTTCTACTTAATTAGTCTCACCCACACGGGCTTACTCAAATATCTCGCTCACTGTACGTCATTTGATAGTTGCTGCCACACTGCTGCACGAGCAAAATCGTCTTGGAAAAGAGGAAGCCCAACAAAGGTGCAGGCAAGGCCAAAGGGGAGTCAAGGTCAGACGAACCGGGAGAGGAGAGTCGGCGAAAAAGGCGCGAGGACTTTACTCGGTATGTACATACACTGCTGGCTGCCTTGGATACTGGGGGGAGGGGGGCTTCTATCTAGGCCATGCATGCGATGGCCACCCGGGTCGCTACCTCTTGCCATACTTCAGCCTGGTCATGGTAGCCTTATGTTGGCAGCTTGCTGGTAGGGTGGGGAGCAGCATTGCTCATGTTGCAATGCTGCTCGATTGTACAGGCATGCTGTACTGGGTGCACGTGTGTACGTGCTCGTGAACATAATCAATTGTGTGCGTATGTTCATTGTGAGGGCGAGTGCATGAATTGGTACTTTTGTTTGCAGCATGGACAAGCTGCACATGGCCTTGACCGAACTGTGCTATGCACTCAACTATAACTCGGTGATCTATGTGTGGAACCACGGTTTTGTGCCTCGCGAGTTCTTCTCGAATCACCTCGAGGGCCGCTTCAGCAGGTCTGTGCACCACCGTAGTCTTTGTGGCTCATCCAGCTGTACACCTGCTTGCCCGGCCACTAGCTGCCATTTGCTCGACGGATCGAATCGCCCTTTTGCTAGCTATGCTCCAGTTGTGCTGTCGTGCTGCGCCGCTGCCCTGCTGACGTCTTAGCCTGCCACGTTGCAAAGCAGTTAGCTTACTTCTCTCGTGCAGCTGCTTCTATAGCTTGAAACGGTATAGATTGAAACGATATTTTGTAATGCGGCAGCACTTTAGATGCCCAACTTCGGCCCTGGAGGTCTGCTCTCATCTCCCCTCCAAGACTCCCCTCCAGCAGCCTGCAACCTCCGAGACCCACGAGGCATTCTTCCTGCTTGCAACTCCCGAGACCTACGAGACATCCTTCCTTTTTTTTTAACAAAAGCGCTATGAACTGCCTTGCTTGCTCCGTCCGGCCAAATACAAATCTGGCTCTTAGATCAGCTTTATTTGCCCCCGTTTATTTAAGCAGGCGAAGTGCCCCCTTACCCTAGCCGATTGCTAATAGAGGGCAGTGGATTCGTCGATGTGCAGTGCCTTCAGGAGAGTGAAAGGCTTGTTGTACAATTGACGTCTTCGTGCTCAAATTCGTTCTCGATCAGGCGTTTTCTTCGAGGCAGCCTGCCTACACTCGACCTGTAGCTTTCCGCGCTGCTGCTGCTGCCAGACGACCGGTTTGGGATGTGCCGAGCTCCGCTGCTCGGGTCTCCGACAGGCTCTGCGTGTGCCTGCCGCTGGCGTCGCCATCAGTCTAGCCAGTCGGGGCAGGTGCACCACCGATCTCGTTGGCAGGTCGCTGGTGGGCATGGCGAGATATAAGGAGGACACGAAGGACATTGCACGACCGTCGGAGCTTCTCGCCAGCATCTGCTCTGCGATGGGCGTCCTGCAGACCCTGGAGAACTACAGTCAGTGAGGCTCCGGTGGTCCGGCCCATCGTCGGGCAGGGCGCCGGAGAGCAGGCACCAGCTGGCGCCCGAGGGCACCAGTATTTTGCATTCCTAGTGTCTTTGCTTTGTCTTCCTTGGGCTGCAGTCGTCGCCGGCCGAGCTCCTGTCGTCTAGCTCGCCTCACTCTCGCTGTCTGTAGTTCACGTCGACGTGGCCCGAATATTCAACAACGTGCAGCTGCAGCAGACCCAGGCGAAGGACGGCGCTACTGGCGACAGGACACTGACGGCTCTGTACACTGAATGGTACTTGGAGGTGTTGCTTCGGCAGGTGACTGTCGGTCACATTGTCTACTCACCTTTGCAGAGCTCGTTCGTGAGCCTCTCGACGGAGGACAAGCTCTCGTTCAGCGCTGAGGAGTACACAGACATCCGAGGTTGGTCGCGTCGCCCCCCCCCCCCCCCCCCCCCGCAAAAGCGATCCAGCCTCTTAGCCTCATCCCCACCTCAGATCGCTTCATCGCTGGCGGCTGTGAATGGAGGTGTCTGTGGCACAGCCAGCAGCGCACGGTGACAGCTGCAGGCATGTGCCGTGCATGCCTGCGGCTGGTTGTCGATCGCCTCGGCTTCGGTGCAGCAGCTGGATTCGTGACCTGATTCGTCTGCTAATACTCGTCTCGTCACGTGAGCTCAAGTGAGCCACAGCTGCGGGTTTTGCAGAAAGTGCGTGGCTTTCACTGAAAAATCAAGCTGCACTGCTCTTTATCAGGCGCTTACACCCTGAGTCAAAGCTCAACCTTTTATGCTTCGTTATTGTAATGGCCATACAGCTTGTGCTTATATAATGCTTCCTTTGCAGCAAATATAAAGTGCCCTGAAAGAGATTGAGTTCTCCAAGGGCGCTATAACAAATGTATTATTACTATTATTATTATTAGATGATTTGGCATCGTCATGATCTCTACCTACTTCCTATATGCCAGTTGTTATTCAAATCACATTCTGCACAGCACACAAGCACAGCATAGTCATTAAGCCATAAGGCCACTGCAGCTGGTGATGAATATGGCTGAAAGGCTAGTCTACAAATCCCAGAAGTTTGACCATATGTCTCCTTTGCGGAAAGAACTTGGATAATAATGATACGTTTGATATAGCGATATCATAGAACTCAATTTCTTTCTAGGACTTTACATTTGCTGCAAAGGAAGCACGATCGAATGGCTGCAGGTTGATCAACGGATGCAGAATTTAAGTTCTTACGCTGACCCACAAGACCTGCCATAGCTTGGCTCCTTCATACCTAGCTGAACTGCTGCACTAGTTTCAGCCTCCTCATGCCCCAGGTCCTTTATCGACAATATATTAGCGGTTCCATTGCTCCGCTTAAAGACTGCTGGTGACAAAAGCGTTTGTTCTGAAAAACGACATCTACTCTGCTGCTGCCGACTATGGCACGTCCTTTCCATCAGTCCCGAGCTGCTACTTCTATGTTCATCACTACCTTAACTGCTGTCGTGACTCAGCTTTGCTTCTCACTTTCTCCTTGTTGCGTGAGATGAAGTCTGTTGGCTACCGAATGCATACCTGAAGCCAACCAGACTTTTAGTGCTCCACAGAAGACTCTCCTTTGTAACGTCCACATAGTCTTTATGGCTTTGTGTAATTACAGACTCAGATACATGCATACATCACTGTCGTCGTGCACAAATTCTGGGTGATGCCTCGTCAACAGTGAGAAGAGCCTTGAACAATATATCTTCCGAGGCGATGTAAATAATCGAATATCGTACGAATTGCAGCAGAACATGTAAAGGATTTTTGCGTGTGGGTCCCAGATCTGGGGGCGGGTGCTTGGCCAGAGCAATGTGGCTAGCACAGGAAGCTCGTGATCTGGGCCTTTGCCGAAAATTTGCTGTCATCGATCACGTGGTTTTCTTTGGATAGTGTCCTGTTGCCAAGCAGAATCCACATTCTTCATCATCGTGCTCAGAATGCCAATGTGTTACTAATGACCCTCATATCAATCATGCCTACTTTCGGCTGCGTAACTTTGCAAACGTTCAGGTGTGCTTAGTCTATGATACCGCAACAAAAGCTTGTCCATGTGTGTGTGTCATCCCATCTCTACTTCTGTAACTCACTGTTTGCAGGTCTTCCGGCCTGTGCAATAAGGAACTTAAGTTGATGCAAAACTCGGTAGCAATGCTTGTATGCAGCTGGGTTTCACAACAGTCTAGCCTAACTGCATAGTTCTGCTCTAACTGTAAGCACCTCATTGCACAGGCTGGAAAATCTGAGATTACTTAGTTACATAAGTCGAGTCGGGATGTTGCCAATGCATGGATCAGCTTGTATATGGTATACCTGTCTATGAAGGCCCGAATTTTTGTCATGTTACATAGCTGAAAGTAGGCAGGCTTGATTGTGGAAGTGATACGGTTGTCTAGTGAAAGGTCTTTTTGGAACAGGACATCCATATTGCATGCAGATACTACAGGAGATAAGCTGGCCGAGCCCATTTTGAGGGTTAGGTTTTCAATTTCTCAGTGACAGTAGGTTTACGCATAGCTAGTAAGTTTGCCGCTATCCGGGTACAAATGTCAGCAATACATGCAGCCAGAGTGGTGAGACTTGGCTTACTGAAAGGCAGGCAGGGATCAAAGCACAGATACAGCTTGTGGGTCATCTGCATAAAAATGAAGAGCTAGATTGCTTTCCGCGATTATGCGGAACTACTCAACGAACACGGGCTGGTCAGGGCTGCTAAGAAAGCTCAACTACTGATAAAAGCCCACAAAGAAGCAAGCTTTGAGAGTGAGCATGGCAGCAAAGCCACAGGACGGCCGAGGATTGGAGGTACAGCATCGGCTGAGACATCTAGAAATAGTTCCATAAGACTGCCGGCCGAATTATGGGACAAAGTGCAACTGATCTGGCACACTATATCATCCGATATAACTCAGAAACTCGTTGAGTCCATGCCAGGCCGAATAGAGGACATTGCTAGTTGGGGAGGGGTCCATATCATGAGTGCTTCAACTGCCCATGCTGTGGTTGCCATTTTATATAAGTCGCGTGTGTTTATTTTGGCACCATTTTCACTCGTTTGGACATTCCGGGTAGCTTCCAAAACTGCCTACGACAGCGGTCGACCAGGCAGCCATAGCTAGTTGGGTGAGGCTAAACCTATAGCCGCCAGTGCATTTTTTTGTTAGTTATGCAGAGCAGCGGCAAATCTTCATATCTCATAAATGAAAACCGAATGTATCGAATCTAGAAGGCTTGCAGTCTAATTAGACTTGGAGATAAAAATTCGAGAGTGTGTCGAGATCGTGATGGGGGACAGTTGGATTGGGGGGGGGGGTGCCCTTATCTAGAATCCCTTTGCCAATGCTACTTTTTTTCAGCTGTGTGGTGTGGTGTGGGGGGCTTTTATTTCCTAGCCGTCACTTCGGTGGCTTGTCCGACCACAGGCACGTGTGCTGCTTTGCACTAAGAGCTAATGGATTTTGGACCTTTCCTATAAAAAGTATCTCAGCATTGACCACGAGGATAGCAGCACTTCTGCTTTAAAATAGAACAGGGCGATGGTGACGAGTTTCTTCGACCTGAGGAAAACTGATTCGGGCTCATCTTTCTTCTTCGTGCATCGAGAGCAACCTCGTGAGCCCTCGTGTCTTGGCTCTCATGGGTCTCTCTCAGTCGCCCTTTACCTTCAGGTCGCGGTATAGAGCCCCCTGGCATATTGTGAAGCGTCTGAATAATGATCGAAGGTTAGTGATCTTAAGTTATTTTAGGGCGCTATACAAATGAATTATATATACCTTTGCTGAAAGAGCTAGGATGGTTGCGGGTTGAGCAAAGGATACAGAGCAAAGTTCTTACGCTGACCCACAAGGCCCGCCACGGCTTGGCTCCTTCGTACCTAGCTGAACTGCTGCATCAGTTTCAGCCTGTACGTGCCCTGAGGTCCTGTGTGGACAATAAATTAGCTGTCCCACTCCTCCGCTTAAAGACAGTTGGCGACAGAAGCTTTAGCTCTGCAGGTCCTAGACTGTGGAACTTGCTTCCACAATTGTTACGCAACGACATCTACTCTCCAACTGCCGACTATGGCACATCTTTTTCAGCGGTCCTGAACTGCTACTTCTATGCTACTCACTACCTCAACTGCTCTCCTAACTCTGCTATGCTTCCCACTTTCTCTCTGTAACGTGAGACGAAGTCTGTTGGCTACCGAATGCGTACCGAAAGCCGCTTAGGCTGTGAGTGCGCTATACAAAACTCTCCTGCGTAACACCCACATGGTCTTTATGACTTTGTGGAGTTACTGACGGAGATACATTACATTACATTACATATCTGTGTGTGTGTGGGTGTGTGTGTGCGCCCGCGTGCGTGCGTGTGTGTATACATACATATATATATATAATCATGAGAGCTGCAGTGAGCATGGCTGGCTCGTCACCTCGGCTAGCTTTGCACGTCTACTATGGAGCATGCTCTCGCCGAGCCTCCTCCCCCCCCCCGTACTGCACGTGTGCCTGCCTTTTCTGCTGGCTACTGCGCAGCAGGATTCAGCTTTCTGAGACGCGCCGGCTCTTTCTATCCACAGAGCTTCGGGCGCTGGCCGAAGTGCTGGGACCGTATGGCATGCGGCACATGGGCGAATTGCTCATGCAGCTCGTGACGCTGCAAGTGAAGGAACTGAAGGTAAGCCCGGGCGGGGCACGACGTGCGCTGCCTGCCGTGAGGCGCTGCGGCTGCGCTGCGAGCAGCCAATCGTTGCCGAGCCGACGCCTTTTGCCGTGCTTGTTGACGGCGGCGTACCTGCCCTGATCATCTCAGGCTAATGCTTGGCGGCCGTATTTGCTCGATACATGGCGCCAAAGTGACAAGTGCATAACGGCGTGTTTAACGGCTGATGCGAAAGCCTCAGTCACGTGGCGACAGACTCAGCGATGTTTTATTGCCCGTGTGATAGCCTCAGCGGCTATTGCTGCTGACACGGGCAAAAGAATACTCGATCCAGCGACCTTGGGCCGTGAAGAGCGAGAGTGCCCCCTGACAACATGCACTTCCGTCGACCGGTGCAGCCTCACTGCGCTAATTTGTGCATTTAACCCCACAGTAGTCCTGCCTGACTGCGCGGATTTGAAATTTTAGAAGCACGTAGTGCAGAACAAGGACGTCCTGCAGCAGATGCGCACGTGCTTCGACAAGCCGGAAACGATGCGCGAACTCTTCAAGAAACTGCAAAGTGAGACTTGCCGTTTTGCTTGCTCGCCATTTCGTTTTCCATTCGAATGCAGCCGTTTCCTTCCTATCGGCCGTGCATGCCGCTTCTGCTCTGCGTATCACGTGCTTCCGCCGCCGACGCATTACTCCGCTGCCGTGCCTTGCTTCGGCCGGATGCTGGTGCAGTCGACTGGCTTTGGTGGTCTTTGTTCGGGTCCTAGTTGCCTGGCTAGTGCTGCCTGGGGGCAAGCGGCATGGCGTCCTCAGCTCGGTGAGCAGCAACAGCCTCTCGAGCGCCAGGCGTCCGTGCATGTGCGTCCGAAAGCTCCGCCAGGCATCATCCCAAGGGTCTCGGTGTTGTAATGTCGAGATCAGCAAATTCTTTGCACGCAAAACTGTTTTTGCCAGGGTTCGGACCGCAAGCCAACGGACAGAGCTGTAAGCAGCCTCTTAAGTGTCGGTTGATTAGTAGTGGCGAGATGTGGATGTGGTCACCCATTTTTCTCGTCGTCGTCGTCATCGTCGTCGTTGCTGCCGCTGCCGCTATCATGTCGCGTGTCGAGCTTGTTTGATTTTCGTTGCATCATGTACACTGCCTGCCCTGCTTCACAGCATGAATGTCAGCAACAGCCGTTGATTTCAGGAGTCTCGCCACTGCCAGCCAGCATTGTTCTTCTTTGCACTTCACCGTGCCATTAGCCCATCGAGCAAAGGGTGGGGGTAAGGCGGTGGGGGCGGGCGCATAGCCGTCGCTTCCCTGGCTTCCGGTGGCCAGCCGGCTTGACACTCTGGTGGGTAGCTGCTCGAATGAGGGGATTGATTGTCCGTGCCCCGTCTGGTAGGTGGTCGTACAGAGCGGCTCGCCATAGCATCTTGGCAGGTTTCCCCTCTCTTTCCCGATCTCTCTCTCTCTCTCTCTCTCTCTCTCTCTCTCTCTCTCTCTCTCTCTCTCTCTCTCTCTCTCTCTCTCTCTCTCTTGCTAAAGACGTCGATCGGTCGTAGGTTTCTCGCGTAGGTTGCCCTAGGAGATTTGTGTTGCCCCCTACTTCGCGTGGATTTGCTCCGTTTGTCGCCCCGCTCGCTGCCCCCTTCCCCGGCAAACGCAGCACGTGCCGTGGGAGCAGCTTAGTGCTGCTCCTTGTGGCTCGGCTTCGCGCTCTACGTTCGAACTCCTCGATTTCTTGAACGCGTTACGTGTTCAGCTGTGGCCTGAGTGCATCTGGATCGGTGGCTGCCGCCTGTAATAAGCTTTGTGCTATGCTCCATCTTGCCGTCTTCGGTTTTACAGGCGTGGATAACGTGCTCCAGCGCATGGCAATTATAGGCGTACTTCTCTCGTTTCGACACAGCGCCCAGGAGGCTCTGAATGACGTAAGCAGTGTGCCGTCAGTTTGTGCGTCGTAATGCCTTCTGCCTGGCTTGTGTTGGGCTCACGGCCAAGTAGCCAGTGACGCACTGCCGGGGTTTGTGATCTCCGCTTTGCAATGCTCCCGCCCCTTCCCCCCCCCTGCCCTACCATGCCCTATTTCCCTCAACAGCATGGGCAGCATGCTTTTCACGGCTTTTTTACTGCTGAGAGGCGTTTTGGTGTTCTATTTTGATACTCGACTGAGCTTTCGCCTCGGGTCGTCTTTCCTCTGGCAAGCCTGCTTTTTAATGGCGTGCATACTGGACTTCCAAGCTCTGCTCCGGTGTCTTACTTTGCTCTGGCGGTCGGCCAGGTAGCCCACACGGCACTAGCAGCGCTTGCCCGTCCTGCTCAAGACGATGTAGCTTGAACCGCTGCCGACTGCCCCAACGAGCCACAACGAGGCTATCCGGTCTTAACCGAGTCTAAGCATCACCTTTTCGTAAGCTCGCGCTGTGCAGAAGCCCACATCCCACTGCTGGTTTGGGCACGCGAATTACGAGTCAGTCGGCAGCTGCCGTAATCGGGCAGACTGAATGGCCAACGCTGGACTCAACGGGAGAGGCAGCGGCCGAGATGGCATTCTGAAGAGTGATCTCAACAATGCCATCGCCAGGTGGCAGCAGCTGCAGCCGCAGCAGCATCGGTCCTCTACTGCATTCTTTGACTGTGTAGCCACAAGATGCAGCTACTCTGGGCTCTTTTCTCTTTCCCTCTCTCTCTCTCTCTCTCTCTCTCTCTCTCTCTCTCTCTCTCTCTCTCTCTCTCTCTTCTCTCTCTCTCTCTCTGTCTCCGTCTCTGTCTCTGTCTCTCTCACTCTCTCTCTTTCTCTTTCTCTTCCTCTTCCTGTCTCTTCCTCTTCCTGTCTCTTCCTCTTTCTGGCTCTCCTCTGTCTCTCCTCTCGTCTCTCTTGTCTGTCTGTCTATCTCTCTGGTCGAGGACGAGCTGCTTTTTCAGCTTGCACATTCGGCCCCTGCTCGTGCAGAGAGCAGGGACCGAATGTGCAGAGCGCTCACAGGCTGATGGTTGCCCGTCGCAAATCCCGCCCCTGATGCAAATACTGCCGTGGACGGCCAACGGCTGCGAGCCGGCTCGCGTGTAGGCGCTGCTGCTGCCGCCTGCCTGGGACAAACCGCTGGAGAGCTCGCCTCGACGGATACGAGAGCCACTCGATGCAAGTGCAGCTGCTTATACGCCCAGCCTCGGCGGTATGGCAGCCAGCCTTCGGTCCTTCGAGGGCAAGGTCACTTAGGTGGAAACAGCACCGGTTCGCCATTTTGAATGGCTTCGGTTTCGGAAGCCGTGGCTCTGCTGCTGGGAAGCTGTGGCGCTGCTGCTGGGAAGCTGTGGCGCTGGTGCAAGTGCTGCAAGGTCACTTTCGTGCAACACCTTGTGGTTTTATTATTAACTAAGCGCACGAGTTGGGTGCTCATGGCTGTATCAACGTTTCTGGTCTGGATTGGCGGTTTGCCAGGGCCACGCAGCGCTTTCGTTCAAAATTGCGCTGATGCACTGCTGGAGCCTGCTGCGCCTGCCTTTGCTAACTTGCGTGCAACTCTTCTGCACTAGCTTGACCGGGAAAACTTTCTATCCAACTTAAAAGTAGGCTAATCAGGCTACACACACACGTGTCAGACAGGCCTATCGCTTCACCAGCCTTGCTGCCGGGTAATGAGGCCAGTGCCTGCCTACCTGATGCACTTTTTTATGCCCTTTGATTGTGGCTACTGCAGACGGTTGTGAGCCCGTGCGCTGACACCGGCTTTTGCATGCTGCTGCTCTTGCGTGTGCACGTATGACTTCTCTCGAATTCTCATTTCGTTTGATGTTTTCCTTGGAAGTGCTTCTCTTCCTCCTCAGTATACCTGGATGGCAAGGTACAGGTACCTTCTCTCGTGGGCTGCCTCTTCTAAGCCCCCTCCCAAAAAAAAACTTCACTGACAGACCTTTGCTAGGAGGAACACTAGGCCTCCCTTTCGTAGAGCAATGGCGTTGGGAGCCCTGTGTTCCCAATGCCGCCCTACCTCAATTACCTCAGTTTCGCGCACGCTCGCGCGCACGCACACACCCAGAGGGACTGGGGGGGGGGGTTATTATATGCATGTGGTGTTAGCCACGTGGTGACCGAGCAGACTAGGAATTTTCAGTATTATTTGTACGTGGCTTTCTTCTCATCATTGCTGCTAGGCACCACCAACGACTCAACGACTCGCATTGCTGCAATCTTTTGCAGGTGATAGTTGACCGTGCGCCGTACCTATTGGCATCGGTCAAAGATTTCAGGAATCGTGTGCCTGTTAATCCCGAGTCCATGGTAAGCGGATGCGCACGGGCTGCGAACGGCGGAAGCGGCAGGAGTCTCGGCTCTCGATTTCGGCACTCAGCGCTCTCTGACTGCCGTCTTCTGAGAATGCGTGTCTGTCTTCGGCATCGACGGCACTGCTTTTTCATGCCCCCTTCCCCCACCACCACCCACACAGCCGCTGCCGGCTCTCGCGCTCTCTCTCCCCTCCCCCCATCTTCCCCGGCTGCCTGGTTGCAGCTGCTGCTCAAGCAGCTGCGTCTGTGCAACGCTCTCACTGCCGCATTGCCGCTCTGGGCGCTGCGCTTTCGCTTTGCTTCCCCGCTTGGCGCCGCTTTTTCTGCACGGCAGGCGCCGCTGCTGCGTCAGCGGCAGGCTTTTCCTGCCCACTCTCAGCTGCTCTGAGCTGCTTCTCGATTTGTCAGTACGTGCCACGACTGTCCAAAGTGGCAGCTGCTTTCGCAAACTTGAAACCTGCTCCCCGACTCGAGGCTGTGGCATTAAAAGCACTCGTGCGTGCGCGACACTGCCACCCGCCGCGCACACCTCCGCGTCCCTCCCTTCCTCCACCCACCATTGTGCTGCCTCCTGCCAGCGAAGCTGCAGTGACCAGCTGTGTAATCTGTCTCACGAGCTTTTGGCTGCTCGAGGCGTATTGTTTGCATTCCTCCGAGCTGAGCAATGCATGGTGGGAGGCCTGGGCTGCTGCCACCACGCCCCTTCCTGCCATCGGCTGAATAGAGCTCCTTGACACGAGGAATCCGACTCGAGTCGGTCGCCAGACAAAGCACAAGCCTGCACCGTTCGACCCGTCGTGCACCTGCCGTCGCTGGCTGCTGTCCGCCAAGGCAGCCAATCCCTAGTCGCCACGGCAGGCCGTCTACTGTGACCGCTGCTGCCGGGTCTGCGCATTCTCTCGTGGGCAGCTCCGGCTGGCTCTGCTTTCCGTGCGCGCTCATGCGCACGCTCCGCGCCCCCTGCTGGCTGCTTTTTTACTGCCGCTCACCTGCCCGCTGCGAGCTGCCGTGCTGCTGCCGGCAGGCTTTTCCGCATTGCACGCGACTCTCGGTGGACGCAAGGCGGTGGAGCGCGCGGCGCTCCGAGGGGGGATGCGCGACGTTGCCCTTGAGTTTTCGCTCTCATTTTGCGCTCTTTTTTCCAGTATGTCAACGAGATGGCAAGCGCGGCAGGCCTGGCCTGTCCTGTGGATCCTCTGCTCGTGAGCGCGCTGCGCTCCCAGAAGTCTGGTACGCGCGCGGGCTTGCCGGCAGCGCCCTGTGCCACCCGAGCCTCGAGCCGTGCTGCTGCTGCCAGCCCATCGTCGGCGGCTGCTGCTTCTGGGGCTCGTTGTGCAGCGTTCGAAAATGTGTGAATGAAATGAAAATGTGTTGCCTCAGTGCTTTTGCAAAGTTCCTACTGTGATTCGCAGTTTCTGGCTTTCGTGAAAGTGCGTATCCCAAGTTGCCGGCGACGCGAAAAAAGTGTGCGCAAACTTTTCCGGCCTGTGAAAAAAAGGCGCATCAAATTTGGTCACTCCTCACTTTTGGAAAAACGTGTGCTTGCTCGTGTTCACGGTGCTTGCGGCATCGTTGCTAAGAAAGCAGGGGCGTTGGCAGTAATTTTGGCTGCATCACGTGATGGCTGTCGGACGACATGGTGAGCCCTCCCACTTCACGTGGTGGTTGATGCGACACTGTGTCGTGATTTTTAGTTTTAGTTCTGTTTTCAGTTTAGGTTTCTCTCCTTTCTTGCTCTATAGACCGACATCTGGTGCGCGGCTCGTGGGTCGCCGACAGTTTCGTTCGTAGCGAGATCAATGCCTTGCACAAATTACCACCGATCCTGGCTGAGCGTTATCATATTTACACCCCCCCCCAGGCACAGTTGGCCGTACGTTTAGCACAGCAATATCAACAAGTTCCGATCGCGAAAGCGACTGCGAAGAGTGTGCATTGTTGTGCATTAAGCTTTCCAATAATGTTTTTATCGTTGCTTTACAACTTCCAGGCTTGAAACTGTTACCGCCTTGTTTTTTTTTGGTTTGACATACACTTGACCGGCCGGCTTAGTTGCAAACGAAGTGTCGATAAGTTCAAATAAAAGTGACTGCACTTATAGATTTAGAGACTTGTCGGCACACGGTATGCAGACACGAGAAGCAAATAGTGGCCGTAGGCTGCTGGGCAATTCCTTCTTGCCTTTTCACAGGCACTAGCTTGGAAAGTAAAAGCCCATAGTTTAAGCCCAAGGTTTGTGGCTGCCGCACTCACCTGCTGAGACCGACCGGTCAAATCCGTCTCGCCAGTCGGGGGTGGGGTGGGAGTGCCACACAACGTGAGTTCTACAACGAAGTGCCATGTAGTTGTCCACATGAGTGCAGGCAGCACGGTAGTTAGTCAAGGCATGATCATTGGATTATGCAGAAAAAAATATTCATTTGAATAGCGCCTTAAGAGAACTTAGCTTTATTCAGGCACTTCACATATGCCACGGGGCTCGAGCCCACGACCTCGGCCAGGCCTTGGTCGGGGCGAGCACTTTAACCACCTGGCCAAACCAGCGCAAATGTGTTTCAGATTGCCACCAGCCGTTTGTACTCACGCAAGTGATCTATTGAGAGCTTTTTTCGCATTGTCCTAACTGACTCGTAGGACGTGGTATCTGCGTATGCTTCTGGCTCAGTGGTCAGCTGAGACCACTGAGGAGCAAGAATTTGATATTGCCTTTCTGGATATCCCAGCTGGCAAAAAAAGAGCATGGCAGCAGTGTATCAATTGTTAGCCAGACGGTCCTAGGGCTCAGCCCGATCATCCCGGACCTAAATAATCCTACATTGTGTTTGTGCTGTGTGCTTGTGCTGTTTGCTTTGTATGACGCACTTTGTATATATTTTTCGTCGTATTCAGAGTACGGTGATGACGAATACAACATTTCGTGTCTGCTGATGGTGTTCGTCGCTATTGCACTACCCAAGCTTGCCGCCAATCCCGGGTCTTACTTTAGTCCTCTGTATCAAGGTGAGCGTATGGGCAGTCTACTTGCCGTGCAACTTTATTCTGCCTATATTTAGAGCAGCAGCATCTTCGCACCACCGCTTGAGTCAGATTTGCAGCATCGTCAGAGTTTGTTGCGTTTTCAGGACATGGTAATAACATGCATTGTCTGGCAAAGGCGATCGACCAGCTATCTCAGGCACTCTTTATTGTTCACAGCTCGAATGACGTAGAAGAACGACTAAAAGAGTTCTTAGCCGTACGTATGATCTGATATGCCAGCAGCTCTGCAGACTCGTGCTAATGACTCATGGCAGGGCCATGTGCCAATACCTGGAGGAATTTGTGGATGGCTTGACGGCAGCAGTGCTATTTGATTGCATCAGAGTGGAGGCAGCATTAGAAGCTGGTGCTGTCGCATTGGTTGATAACTGAGCACGAATGTGTATGCTTATTCTTAAGCTTTTTTTTAGACCATGATGCATCGTATAGTAAGTAATATCAAACATTCAAAACTGCATCACAGGTTCTCGCAACGAAAGCCAAACATTTGACCAAACTGTCGACGATTATGTAGGCAATCTAATAACCTCGTTACATCACCACGTTTTACGAGTTGGTCTGTTTTAAAAGGATTTGTAGACATGTAATGGTTAGAATACCGATTTATTTAAGAATTGAAAAGGGCCAAGCTGCTTTTTTATTTTTTCCATGTATGGTACAGTGGCCAACGATTGATGTTACTTAAGAATTTCGAGAATCTGCTCACGTTGTACCAAGAATCATGGCATTTTCATCCGTAGGAACATTCAAACACTGTTGACCTCCTAATGCACGAATGCAATGTCTATCCATTGTCATAACAAGAGCCTGCCGGTCAGCCATCTGTAGTTATCACGGCCTGCCTTTTTGCTGTATGGAAAAGTAGCAGTCCTGTGTACACCACCCACGAGTGTGTCGCCCCTCCCAGTCTGTTCTCAGGTATATGGCGCATATTTGCGCATGTGAGTGCGTGAGGTAATATGTTATGTTTTGTACTTATTAATAATAACAAAAATAAGTCGTTTGTATAGCGTCCGAAAATGACTTGATCTCTATTCAGATGCTTTAGAAATCCCTGCAAGAGAATATTATAACTGTGTGCATAGTTTTAAATACTGTATGTACTAATAAAATATCACGGTAAGTGTGTATGCACTCGTAAGAAAAGGTGATGACTAAAGCAGTGGCATTCTCAGACGTGATGATTACAATCGGCTCAATACTCTGTGTGCTTTGTAGCTTGCTTCGTCCAGCTTGCTACGCCTGGGTCAGGAAAATGACAAGGAAGCGATTCGAAACCGAGATGCCACCTACCTATTGCTCAGCATGGTGCGTAACCTATAACCTGCATAACCTTCGTAACCTATGGTCTGATATTGTCTCGTGGCCATTGCCTCCTAGAAAAATTCGTATGTAGAGTAGTGAATATATTCAGCTTTACGCTCAGCGCTCCAGTTGATTGCAATCTGACACTGTTGTAGTGCTCTTTCCGAATTGATGTCTTCTGGTGCCATAGTGTCCCTCGTAATGCTCCTTCCTGTTGGCTGGGAACCTCATTTTTTTGTGACATTCAGTTTTCCGTTCACTGTGTAGTGTACTCGAATGCAGCGGATGAGGAGCCACACAGCCACTGGTGCAGCATGCTGTGCACATGCAGATTGCTTCCATATGCCTGGCTCAGCTGAGCCCGGTGCTCTGTGCGGCAAAGAGCATTTTTGTTTAGTCTGTGACAGGGTGACACCTGTGCTGGCTAACTAAGACTCGTGGCAGGCACGAGTTTGTGGCTGATTGGATACATTTTTCCTTCCTTGCTGTCAAAGCCTGCAGCAGAGAGATTTCCCGTTAGCGGACCTTTAAACTGCCCCGGCCGTCTGTTTTTCTTACCCTGTGCTCTGTCTTTTCTCTTGCTAATTAAACAAAACTGTCGGTACTGCAGCTCTCTCTTGCAGCCTGCGGCGCTGTGAAATTGCTCTCGACGATTCTCTCTGGTAGCATTAGTCTGCTTGCTAGAATCGTGTTCTTCATGGATCTGGTGCAGTGCTTTCGGGGGAAGGGCTTGAAGAGGAGAAGAGGGGAGGGGCTTGAGTCGCTAGTAGTTGCACATGTAGTTTTCTTGTCGTGCATTATACGCTGTGTGGTATTTTGCTTGATTGTTTCTTTAGTGCTGACTATATAATGTTTGAGTTGCTGTTCCATCTGCGGGGCGTCGTAGCATGTCAAAAGATTTTTTTTATGCAATTCTTACTGCGCTGCCTCTCTGAGCTGCTTCCTTTCCAGAGCGTGTAAGGTGTGCACAAGAGATTTAGTCCACTCGGGTCACTGTGCAAATGTCTTTTTATTATCATTATTCCGTCCCGTTATTATTTCAACCTGCAGATTGTCGAGGAGTCGTCCGTTCTCACCATGGATCTACTCGAATCATGCTTTCCTTATGTGCTCGTCCGCACAGCCTATCACACTGTCTACAAAGGTTCGACAACCGGCGTGTCGTCGACTGGTGCTCCAGGGGCCACTAATTGAAGCCAGCTGCCCTCGACTCTCGCCCTCGAGTGCTCGACTCGCTCGATGCCGCGTCCAGCTTTGAGTCCGAGGCCGCCGATCGGTGACCGACTGCTGCGCCGGCGCCTCTGCCTTAGCGCTCCACGGTGACTGCGTGCTGATTGCTCTCCGCAGCTGCATCCCGCCGACACACACAAACGGAGGATCGGGCAGCTGACGGCAGCTGCCTGAGGCATGCCTGACTGTCGGGCGCCGTGCCTTAGGGGGGCGGGGCGGTGGCTGGAGGGGGACAGGGGCAGAGCACCGGGTTGTGTGTGACATGTGGCAAAGTATTGTCGTGCTGCTGCAGCAGCAGCAGTGCTCGCTGGCACAAGCTTCGTGTGCACCGGGAAATCGGCTGCTGCTCCGAGCCTCAGTGAGCAGGGCGGCAGAAGCAGCAGCAGCAGCGGCGGCAGCAGCAGTGCAGCCTTCAGCCGTAAGCAGGCTCATCTCGGAGAGATGAACCTGGTTCCACTCTGCTTGCGACACCCCGGCAAGCGACACCCTGGCAAGATTGTATTATTGGTCGGCATAGCTTTCAAGGGTTGCTATAGCTAGCACACCGCGTAGCTCAATGGCAAGACAGCTTCACTACATAGCTCGCGATGCTGCTGCTCTTGCTCCTGCTGTTCGAGGGACCTGCTGCCATGGCTCTGTAGCGGCCTCGAGTTTGCTGCCCGTATTCTGCTGGTGGACTAGCCAGAGCTCTGCAGACCGTGTCAACCGTGTAATCCTCTTACCTGAATTTGAAATGTTCCCTTTTTTATGTAGCCCTGTATCTAATTAATGAATGTCATTCTGTCTAGGCCGACATTACATCACAGCTGGCATGCAGCTGGACGTTTAGGACGCAGCTCGTAGCTGTGTTTTCTACATTGGCTACCTTACCAGCAGCTACCTCGGTCACGATAAAAATGTTGCTGCACTTCGGATTTCTTCTCAGGTGGTCTTGGCAGGCATATTGAGTAATGGCTTCGGAGCCCTGGCACTCGGTTTTCGTCCTTCGGCTGCCAGCCTTTGATCGACAAGGTGTGATAGCTTCCTCTGTGCTGATCAAGCAAGTCGTAATGAGCTCGATTGTTATTGGTCACTTGATGGGGATTGGGGCTCATGCTGCTCTATGTTCTTTGCTTTTTTAAGTACTTGACGTAAGGAATTGGCTTTCTTTGGTAGTAGTATGTGTGCGTGAGCGCGTGCGTATGTAGAAGCCGATTCAATTCTATTCTACTCGATTGGCGGACACATTTTCCTGCAAGAAAGATGAAATAATTGATGCGTGGGAAGAGCAACGTCGCACCCTTGCTATCACACCTGATTTCGACAGCACGAAACTAAAGACAAGTCTTACAATTTTAGATTATAGGAATATATTTCAGTGCCCTACATGGGTGAGAGCTGCTTGATAATTGCTTACTTATCAGGCATTGTTTAAGAATAGGCCTCAATCCATTCCCTACGAAGTCGACGTGTCATGCAACTTTTTACTGCTAGGAAGCTCTCAAGGCTCTGATAGCTATATGAATTCGGTTTGTCACGTTGACTATGTTCACATTTACATGCGGATGAAGGAGTTTCAACCTCAGACACAGTAAGTGCCAAAATACAATTTTTTGACTTGCCACTTTCTTTCGCGATCGTGGGGTAGCTGTACTTATTCACGAAATCGGCTTCCCCTGAAACTCGTTAGGCCATTAACAATTTCGCGTTTTTTCAGCAAGTAAATAAGCAACTGGCAAGTGCTTTCCCCTCTATTCGACATCTCTGCTCCAGCCAATCGACGAGCACTCCACCCACCTTGCTCTGGCAACTGTAATGGGGAAATGCCACTCCCATCTGACCAACGCC
The DNA here is from genome assembly GCA_009760855.2 of Cristatella mucedo. Lineage (NCBI taxonomy): Eukaryota > Metazoa > Bryozoa > Phylactolaemata > Cristatellidae > Cristatella > Cristatella mucedo. The sequence continues at coordinate 7,179,746 of WPIO01000013.1, forward strand.
AGTTCGTTTCTGATGTGGAGGAGAGGTTTGTAGAACGCCTAATAATCAGCTCAACGGAGGCCGGCTTTTCCGGAGATCGGTTGTGACTAGGCGCACACAAAAAGGGGCTAATCAAGAAAGTTAAAGCTGCACTTAAAAATGTGTTTTTGGCTGGCCAAGTGTCGCTCCGTCGCCCCGATATCTCGGCACTCTTGATTCTTCATCAAGCGACCACTCCAGGAGGCGGTCTGCTCGGCCATCAGCACGGTTGTCTAGCTTACTCGCTCACTCACTCCTCCCCTCTCCTCCACTCCCTCCCTCACCTCCCTCCCTCTCTGTCTCTCTGTCTGTCTGTCTCTCTCTCTCTCTCTGTCTGTCTCTCTCTCTCTCTCTCTCTTGTCTCTCTCTCTCTCGGATAGACAGACAAGCTGCTACGGCGATGACATGTACTGCGACTAGCGACTAATGCATATGATGAGTGTGAGGTCTCATTTTGCCGTTCGTTGGGTAATCCTTGTGCTTAAGATGCAAAGTGGCCGATATGAAGCGATAGAACTTTATTGAAACTCCTCGTTTAGCTCAAGTGGTTTCACAAATACGAGATGGGTAAGTTTTAGGATTTAGCTAAATTGGTGTTCCTCACATACTTATGATAAAGATCGCCATGTTAATTCGCGGTTCATCCTCAGCAGGAAAAGCTGGTTGGATTTCAGAAACACGGCATTTTACACTTAATGTTTTTGTTTGAAAGTCTTGCATATTTTTTCGTAGTGTTCGCAGTAGCGACGCTGCTGCTCCAGTAGCAGCTCCTAGCTTTCCATGAGCACGGCTAGCGTCCTCAGCAGGCGGCTGGACGCCAGAAAGGCTTGCCAGTGTGAGGACCTCAGCATTTCATCCGGTAACTCCTTCGGTGGTGTGTTAGGTGATCTGACATGACTCATTGTCTCTCAATATCGGTTGTGCCTCCCCTCCGCCCCCCCCCCCCCGCCGCCACTAGCAAAGATAAGCAGTAGGAAAACGACCTATTGGCCATTTTGCATTGTATTGCTGCTCGACTTGGCTGGAAGATCTCGCGTATGAGCGCAAAAGAAATAACTGCGTCGAGGCGGCTACAACACTATAGCGAAACTTCCATACCCGGGTGGCGGTAGGTAGGGAGCGAGATTTTGTTTCATTTACTAGCAGATGCAGTTGGTACGCTCTTTACGGGAGTTTCAGGTGAGGTCAGTGTGCCTGAAAGAAGGCTGAGAATAAGAGTCTTGACGGTCAATAGACGTCATCTGCGCCGCCCATGTTTGGCCCAGGGATTGACGTGCTTGTCTTTAACGGCTGAGGTCAAGGTGCTTGCCCTAGACGGCTGAGGTCGTGGGCTCAAGCCCGGCGGCATATCTAAAGTGCCTGGATAGAGATTTGGTTTCCTCAGGGCACTATACAAATGAGTTATATATTCCTATTTCTCCACAGTTTGTCAAAACTACTGTTATCTTCTAACAATCGAATCTGCCGTCGTACTTCTGCTGGAGAGGACTAACTTTACACTGACGAGGGAAGCTATTAAATAAATAAATCCTAGCTGATTACACAGCCTCTTTTTTGTATAGCGACAGAAGAGCCTTTACGGCTATCACCACCGCTTGCAGTGGCGATAAAGAATCGCTCATCGCAGGAATCGAACCCACGACCTCGGATCCGAGGTCGTGAAAGCAACCGCCTTACCTAGTGTGCCATCACGGCACTATTGATTTCATGCGGAACGCGTATAAAACCAGTTGTTCTACTGCAAAATTTCCAACAGCCGTAAGTGGGAGCCGGGTGTCTCACGGAAATTTCGCGAATGCTCCGCTTCGCGACTGCAGATTCATTCTCCAGAGTCTGACTTAAAGCCTGGCTTCTTTAAACTACCGACTAGACGACCACAAAACCGAACTGCCACTCATTGAATACCCCAAGCGTGCGCCTGAACTAGAAGCCGTTGCTCTTCTAATAGACGATACTGTTGTACGACCATCAGCAAGTGCTCGGAATTTCAAGTGTCGTCTGTGACGACTGCCTGCATTTTAAAAGTTTCTGTACGAAGTCTGCCTCCAAAGCTAGCCATCGCGTCCGATCCCTGTGTAATATTAGGGACTTCTACCACGGTGGCTTGCAAGATTTAACTGACTCATTGATTCTGTCTAGGCTGGACTATTGCAATTCAAATCTGGCTGGCCTGTCGTAAAAGAAAAGCAATTAGACAGCTGCAGCCAGTGATGAACAAGCTTGCAAGGCTAGCTAACCAATCCTAGAGGCTCAGCCACGTGTTTCCTCCGCTGATGGAGCTGCGATGACTCCCGCTTGATCAACGGATACAGAGCAAAGTTCTAATGCTCACCCAAAAGGCCCGTCACTGTCACAGCTTGGCTCTTTCACACCTAGCTGAACTGCTGCACCAGTTTCAGCCGTTTCAGCAGTTACCGGTTTTCTCGTGCTCTCAGGTCCTCTAAGGACGATACATTAGCTTTTCAATTTCTACGCTTAAAGACTGTCGGCGACAGAAACGTTTGCTCTGCAGGTCCTTGACTGTGGAAGTCACTTCTACAATTATTGTGCAGCGACATCCATTCTCATGCTGCCGACTGTGGCACGTTCTTTCCAGCCTTCATCCTGAGCTGCCACTGCTATGCAGCTCATCTCCTTGACTTCCCTCCTGACTCAGCTATGCTTCTTACTTTCCCTTTGTTACGCGAGATGAAGTCTGTTGATTACCTGGGTAACGTCCATTTAGTCTTGGTGGCTTTGTTTAGTTACAGGCGGAGATACGTTGCATTACACTTTGCTTTACACCAACTGAATGGCGTGCATGGCAAGCGGCGACATTTCGTCGGTGGGCCACGAATGCTTAAGCGACTTGGATAGAGCCCATCGGGTCTCGCGAATTCAGCCTGGTTTCTCCTGGCGGTGCTGCTGGAGGTTCAACTCCTGGGAGCAACAAGGCTTCGTCTTTCTTTCTCTCAAGGGCTACAATAGTCCTTGGTGGGGATTTTTGAGCGTCACATAAATGTCAGGTCGATAATCTGGCTGACGGTTCAGCCAGATTATATTTTATATTGTGGTCAAACAAAGATGAATCGAGCAAGCACGACTCGGGTGGCGAGCGTATATGTGCAGTCGTGCTTAGAGACTTCAGCTCCAAACAAGAGCTGAGCGAAATATCTGATAATTAATGCATGCCCATATTTCTCACGAGGCCGTGCACTCGTTCGAGCGACGCAGTAACGAATTAAGCCGCCACAGTATGCAGGCGCCATTTGCATTCGTACGACGGACTTCTGTTTTTATACGTCTGCCACCATGTCCTTCGTTTCCATGAATGCGTGAGTGCATTAAATTGAATCTTCACCACCGCCTTTGTCAGCGCACAATATCCTCTACGTCGTCTGTTATCGGCTCCTTGAGTTTTCACTAGCTCTGTCTGTCTGGCCGCGCAACATTCACATTGCTTCGCCATTGTGGCTACAAATTGACTAATAGCTCTGTCAACAGAGACTCGCGAGCCGCTTTCTTTTAGCACCGAGCTTTGAAGGCTCGCGCAGACAGTGACTGCAGTCATTGCAAGCGAATTGTTTCACTTGCGGTTTTCCCAGGCACCGACTGCAGCTGCTGCAGCTGCAGTCTGTGCAGTGCCTGGCAGGCAGGCAAAGCACGAGCAGCGGAGCGCCCGGCGAGGCACTTGCAGCGAAATGCCAGCGGGCATTTCGCCCGTCTTGAGCCTCGTCTCAGCGCCGCCGGTAAAGAAGATTAAAAGCCCCGAGGAACAGCGTTTGCTTGCACGTTTTGCCTCTTGGAGCAGTTGTAAAAAAAAAGTACTACATTAGTAGGCTTGAATCTGCAATGTTCTAACACCGTGCATCAAATGTGCAACAAAATCTAACCCTCAGCTGCTGGGAAACCCGGGAAGTAGAATAGCAGAGACAGGCAGACAAACTGACAGATGGGCAGACAGACAGACTGGAGTCGACATCTGCACGAGTCACGAACTTGGTGCTGTCTTACTGAGAGTGGCAACATGGAACAAATCTAACAGTCCGAGCAGTCTCCGGGAGACTGCTCGGACTGCACTCGGTGCCGGCGGACGGCAGTGTCCAATCTTCCGCCCAAGCTTTGATTACGACTGACTCGCTGCACAAGGAAAAATGACCGGTCACAAATGCGGATTGAATAGGCTCTCTGCTAGGAATGGCCGTCGACGCAAGCCCAATCAATCAATAGCTTCGCCGAACTGGGTCTCCGAGCATGGGCTCCGCGCTTTGTTGAGGCTGCGAGAGGGATAAAAGCATTCCGATGACTCATTGGGTTTTATCGGCAATTTCTGCATCTGAGAGGTCATCTATGGGTTGCCGAGTCGTAAACGGAATACATTCGTCGACGTTCTCCTTAATACCATGGCTAAAAGTCTACAAAGGGGGCAAGCACTATCGCACAGGGTTGAGAACTGAAGCATAAACGATTCGTTACGACTGGCGCCAGTTCATTTATAGCCGATCCCCATCCCGCACAGGTAAACTGCGTTGAATTATCTTGGCTGTTAGACACCTCAGTTATCAGTTACGCAGGTCAGGCCGCTACATAACATTGCTAAAATTCGGGTTTGCTTAGACACGGATACCACATCTAAGTCGGTCCGTGCATTTGGGACATCCCGTCTTGACTTCTGTAACTCACTGCTTTCTGGTCTACCGGCCTGTGCAATCAGGCGCTTACAGATGGTGCAAAACTCTGCAGCCAGGCTTGTCTGTCGTGAGCAGCGATGTTGCCGCATCTCACCACTTCTCGCTGACCCGCACTGGCTCCCAGACAAGCAGTGTATCGACATCAAGGTCACTTTTAGGTCCCTCCATCCTTTGGCTCCAGCCTACCTATCAGATCTACTTACCCACCAGGCCAAGCATCGTACCACTCGCTTTTCGGAATCCAACAGTTTACCAATACCTCGCACAAATCTCAAATCCTTTGGATACCGAGCCTTTAGATGGCATGCTCCCAAAGCCTGGAACTCACTCCTGACTTCCGTCGCGACATCTACTGAGTTGTCCACATTTAAAAAGAAGCTAAAAATGCATCTATTTATGACAGCATTTAGTGAGACCCTGCGATTCGCTCTTTTATCTGCTTATGCGTGCTAATACTGTGCATGCTGCCACTAACCATGCTTGCATGCTGACCCGTGCATGTCACCCCTAACCATGTTATTCTCGTTGTTTATTGAGCATGCTACCACTAACCATTCGAGCGTGCCTCCTTTGCTGCCGATGTAAAGTGCCTAGAATGAGATTGAGTTCTCTGAGGGCGCTATATCAAATTAATTACTATTATTATCATTATTATTGTTGTTGTACAGTGTAGACAGGACTAGGCCAGATAAGCGCCTTCTACATGCCAGTACCAGAGGAGGAAGGGCCGCCGCCGCCGCTGCTGCTGCGGCTAAGTCGCAGCAGCAGCGGCGGCCCTTCCACCACGAGCCACTCAGCCAGCGAGCGAGCATTCAATGCTGACTCCCCTTTACTCAGCGTCGTCTCGGGGCTTTACAGTGGTCGCCGCTAGCTAAGCGGCACCCCTCGAGCGCGTATGCCCACTCGGCTTTAGTTCCGGTTTAGAGCGGCAAAACGTCTTTATCGATTCTGCATACCCGAACCGACGCCGCTAACTGAAACCTTCCATCGTTAGCGCTTCGCTGCTACGCTCACTTCGCAGGGCAGACTCTCCACTGGGTCTCCGGGTAGAGTCGCCGAGAGTCGGACGCTGCTGCCGCGCCACACATCCGGAGTGCACTTTCAGTTCGGCATGCCGATACGAACGTAGCGTCGTAGCAGCTTCGGCGCTATGGGTCCTTGGGCCGCAAACGCAGCGCTCTTTTGCCAGGTCACGTGCCGGACGCGTGACAAAATAGCGGCGAAGCCCTGAGCCTTGTATCCCGGCTACCGACTTGCAGGTGCAACACCAGGTATGCTAATGGTAGCGGAACGCGGCAGCAATTAAAAGTGCCCGTATCTTAGCGTAACGAGTCCAAGTCCGTGGCGTTAAAAAGCTTCTCTTTCAGGCGAGGAGGAGTGCAGGTGTCGGGCACAGGCCGCAGCATGGACCGCAACTCCTGTAGGCGTTCGCCGCCTGCGGCGCGGCTGCGACCGCCTACAGCGCGACTTGGACTTTTATGCAACCTAACCGTATATATATATATATATATATATATATATATATATATATATATATATATATATATATATATATATATATATATATATATATATATATATATATATATATATATATATATATATATATATATATATATATATATATATATAGGGACACAGCCGGTCCCTGGTGGTTATAGTTCAGGACCCGGGAATAGTATTTCGGCATCCGTAGTCTGGTGAATGTAGGAGACCTTTGTCAGCGTCTTCCCTCTGCTAAATCTCTGCCAGTCCACAATTTGCCGAGTTCAGTCATCGAAAGCAAGTCGCCGTCAGCAGAATCTTTCTGTGCGCAGACTGTCGGCTCTTGCTATAAGCTCGAAACGCACATTCACGAAAACGTGTCTGGTTAGAGTGCTGCATTTCTCGGCGCTACCAGTAAGGACGAGACGGAAAGCATGGCGCTTAATTAGCCGGCTATCACCATCGCTTGCAGTCGGCAATGAAGAATCACCTACTGTAGGATTCGAACTAATGACTTGGGTCGTGAAGAGCGAGCACCTTATCTTTTGGGCTATCGCGGCCGAGTACTGAATACAAGGGCGTGACTGGCTGGCATAGCGAATGCACGCTGTGATTCGATATAGACGGCGACGGTTAGAGCGATGGCAGAAGCAAAAGTGCTTGGAAACAGCAGTAACGAATGCATTTGAGCAAAGAACGGCACGAGCTGAGAGCTGGGGACGAGGAAGGGAGCAAAATAAAAGTCGTAATGCGCAACTACACAAGAAAATTTAATTATGCTTCTCAAGTAGGTATTAGTATTGGACACTATCTCTCTCACGTATCGCTCTCATTTTCTGCTGCTCGTGCAGTTCAATCTTTCTAGCCGCTAGCGACACGACGGAAGTTATTGCTAGCGAACCGACACACGATTAGACCTGTCAGTCGTGACCGACCGATACAATCGATGCGACAGATTGCGCCGCCAGTATGAGCTCTTCGGGGACTCCCATTCTGAGCAGAAATAGGTTCCCGAATCTTGGACAATTCTAAATGTAAGAGTTCCTAGTAAGGACCGTACTCTTAGCGGCCGGGAGAATATTTTAACAGAAGTATCTTGGCTTGCAAAGCGACAACAAGGACGTGCGACAATATCTAACCTAGCGATATTGGCACTACTCAAGTGGCACACATTTGGCAGACGCTCAGACTTGGAGCGACGCCACTCTGCTTTTACTTCGCTTTCTTACGCGTTCCTAACATTTGTTGTTGCAATCAGAAGCATCGGATCACTGCTGAGGACTCGTAGCTTATGTCGTCATCTTACGTCATCATCTTTCACTCGTCTCACCGCCTGCGACTATGTGACTGGTGGAGAGTACGTACGCGTGTAATACGCCGGAACTGCGATCTGAGCAATACACCTTGGTAAAGCCCTGAACCTTGGAAGCGCGGCTAGTGATGTGTAGGCTCAGCCCCCCCCCCCCCCCCCCAGTTTGCGGAGCGATGCCGAACGCAGCGAACCCGCAGCAACTTTGCCGCCCTGCTTTGGCCCAAGGGTTAAGGTGCTCACCTTTATTAACCGAGGTCAACTTCTCGCCAACCTGCACTGGCTACCAGTCAAGCAACGGATCGACTTCAAAGTTTTGTCGCTCACTTTTAGGTCAATTCATCCTTTGGCTCCAGCCTATCTCTCTGATCTACTACCACACCAGGCCAAGCATCGTACCATCCGTTGTTCAGAATCCAACAGTTTATCACTACTTCGTACAAACCTCAAATCCTTTGGAGACCGTGCATTTAGCTCGTCTGCTCCCAAAGCCTGGAACTCACTCCCGACTTGCGTCACAACATCCCCTGACTTGACCACATTTAAAAAGAACCTAAAAACACACCTATTTAGGACAGCATTTAGTGGGTCCCTGTGATTCGTCCTGCATGTGCTTATGCGTGCTGACACTGTGCATGCCGCCACTAACCACATTTGCATGCTGACCCTGTGCATGTCACCCCTAACCGCGTTGTTCGTGCTGTTTATCAAGCATGATATTACTCACGATTCAATCGAGTTTCCCTTTGCAGCAAATGTAAAGCACCTACGAAGAGATTGAGTTCTCTGAGGGCGCTTTATCAAGTGCATTATTATTATTATTATTAATTCTCAAGGCGCTCGCCTTCGACGACCAAGGTAGTGGGAGGATGCGATTGCATGAAATGAGGATCGCATGCGTCTAGAGTCGGCAATGACGTACAACAACTCTCGAACCGTGCCTCCCTGAGAGCCTCTCTAGTTGCTCTCTAGACCCAAAGTCTAGAGAGCAACTGCTTCCTGGCTGAAAGCCTCGAGCTCAACTTCTCTTGCTCAACTCACTGAATATTATCTGGCGTCTGCTCTTATGCCGCCCAACCGTAGATGATCGCATAACTCGCGCCTAGCCGCTATAATTCAGGGACTGCGAATAATTAATATCTGGGCAGTCATAGTCTGGCCAATCTACCTCGCCGCCGTTTCAATATGTCATAGTCTATGGCTTGGAGCGTATGAAATGTATGAGCATATGTCTGTAGTTAATATGTGTCTGGTCTTTGGGCTTCGTTCAGTCTTTGGGCTTCGATACGCCATGGCTGGTGCTAAAGCAGATGTGGCCCTCTGTGGTCATGAATTAGTCTTGACTTATATTACTACTGTGGACTTGCATATTAAAGTATGGGCGCACCTGATTGCTGCTGCCTTGCTCTGCTACTGTCTAAACACCACGAATTTCGAGTATTGGCGAAGCAACTACGACTCGTCAGCCAGTACATTTCGAGGTGCCAGCTCAACCAGCATTTTCTCATGCCTCTGCAAGGACTAGCACAGCGATGTGCGCCACGTTTGTGGCGAAGGACTCTACCGGCAGATGATGCAATCTGGCGTTCACAGTTGGCGAGAAACTCTCCAGCTAGGGTTGTCTGCCATCAGCGTCTGCAGTTGCCGCATTACACCACTTCTCGCTCGCCTGCACTGACTCTTAATCAAGCAGAGTATTGACTTCACAGTCTGGCTCTATCAGAACTACTCCCCAACCATTCTTGGCCTCGTGCCACTCGCTCTTCTGACTCCTAAAATTGTCTGACTGTGCTTCGACCAACCTCAAATCCTTTGTAGACCATACCTTTAGTTCGCATCCTCCCAAAGCCTGGAACTCACCCCGACTGACGTCACGACATCCCCTGAGTGGACATTTAAAAGAAGCTAAAAATGCAACTCTCCCTCATAGCATTTGCTGGGTCCGTGTTACTTGTCCGGTGTATTCTTACGGATGCTGAAAATGTGCATGTTACAACTCACAATATTAAGCATGCTGACACTGTGGGTTTAACCACTAGCCATGTGAGCACGCTTCCTTTACAGCACGTATAAAGTGCTTAGCCAGACATTAACTTCTCTGAGGGCGTTATTCGGGTGTATTATTATTATTATCATGGCGGCTGCTGCAGCACATTAGGGGGAGAGCCTGCAGGTATTTTTGCTCCTCACTTTGCGCTTACTGGCCCTGGATCAAGCAGTTAATTTTAAGCTTAACGAAGCGAGCTTTTAGCCGAGCCGAATTCAGCCTCTCTGCTGCTCCTGTGCGAACAGCAAGCGCTAGATGCTGTTTAACGCTCATGCTTAGGCCCGCGAGAATTTACAAACGGCTTGACTACCCCGCCGCGGAAAGATGTTGGTTTCTCTGCATCTGCACCACCGTGGACTGAGCCAGTGAAGGGGCGACGGAGTAGACTATCCCCGAGACCGCGGATTGACTGTTGCTGCTCATAGCAATGGCCGACAGTTGACGCTAGTGCACAGAAAAAAAGAGGAGACACTAGCATGGTATCGAGCTGCCTATTTACGTCGCGGTTACAGCATATTCTCGTATCTTATGAAAAATGTATTTAAGAAACAGTAGCCAGATGAATGAGTGGACATCATGGACAAATGAAGATCCCAGGTCGCGATGAGCTCATCTCCGACCGACGCTTAGCTGTTACTGCAGACGTCATGGCATAGCGCCGTTGGAAAATATTGAAACCGTTCGTTATTCCTAATGAAAATAATAGTCGTAACCAGTATGCAAAAGTACCCATGAAGACACGCTCGGAGCCACCGGTTAGTTGCCACCTTCCCGTTAAGAGAGTTGAACTGTGCCTGCCGCTTGGAGAGACTAGACTGCACAATGGCTTTTCGAACCAGCACTGCACGTGTCCGCGTATTCTCGCTCGCTCAAACCCCCGCAACCGCTTCGAGCCATGACAGACGCCAAAGTGTGCGACCGGCCGCCCTAACGAGGGTGCTCGAGTGGCCACTTAGAGCCAAGGCTGCGAGACCGGCCGAGCGGGATCTCTCGGGAGCTCAGTGGGGAGAGCGCGGCCCTGTTTCGGCAAGCCGGAGGTTTCTTGACGATTTCCGTACGAGGCAAACTTCACCTCGCTCTCAATCCATTGGGAGATGGGCTTCAGTTGTTCGTCGCTTCAGAGTTAACTATTTCTATGAGCGAAAGGTCACACCTGCGTTCGATTGTCCGCGAGGAGGACCAACAGCTGCCTAGGAGGGGGGGTTTGGATGTCGAGTGACTTCCACCTGCCAGATGCAGCTCACGAAGCCAGCGGATGCGGCTTCCGGTCGCAGACGAAATGGTTGTAGCGTGGCAGCGAAGTGCAACTAAGTCTGCATTTCGTTCAGTCAGTGCAGCGGGATTCGAATCGGACGCACGAGTGGCGCTGTCAAAGTCAAGGCTTTAAGACGTGCTATGAGAGCGAAAGAAAGAGCTCTCGATCGCTCAATTGGCTCAGCCTCGGTCTGGTCCAGAGACGCTGCTGGGATTAGTTCCGTGAATAATTAGCCCTTCAACTGGCAGCAGACGGCCTTCGCTTTCATATGCAGTATGGGTTTAGTTGACAGAACCGGAAGTACATGTTTCGTGAACCCACATAACACCATTTTCTCTGAGCTATACTGGCTTCCGGTGGAGCGACACGCTAACTTCAAGGTTCCGCCGCCCAATTATAGACAGCTTCTCTCGCTCTGGTTTACCTATTTAAATATTCGATACACGGCGCTCCCCTCGCACTTAGCCCAGTAGTAAGGTGCTCTCTCTTCACGATCCAGGTCGTAGGTTCGCGTACTGTAGCCCTCATCCCGAATTGCCCACAGCAAGCGGGGTGATAGCCGCTAAGGCTCTGGTGCAGCTAGAAAAATGAGGCTGCTTGATCCGCTAACCTTTAATTTCTTTACCTCCACTTGTCTGACTCGGGTCACTTAAATGTATACAACCTCAAATAACTTGGATGCTGTGTTTCCAGAAGCTAAATGCCTTAAGCCTCGGAACTCTCTACGACTGAAATAATGACATACCATGACTTTGTATTTGTAACTAAAGTCCATTCGTTACTCACAGCATTTATGCTCCATCCTTGACACTTTCTTTAATCATAATCATAATAGAAATGAAATTTCATAGTACCTTAACGGCTGTCACCGCCGCTTGCAGTTGGCAGTAAAAGATCGTCAAGAGCAGGATTCGAAACCACAATCTCGGTTGTGAAGAGCCAGCACCTTACCTCCTGAGCTATCACGGCCCTAAACCTGTGGTTTTCAGCTTTTTTTAATGTCAAGTCAAGTCAGGGAATGTCGTAACTTAAGTCAAAAATGAGTCTTTTATGTGCTCGAGTTCGCTGTGCAATTACTCACGAGAAGCCTTCCATTAACCCTTTGATATGCTTCCATTTTAGCCGATGTGAAATGCCTAGAAAGAGAATTGGGTCTGTTATCGTGCTATAAAGCTCGTGTTTATTATTATTGGTCATTAGCTATAAGACTGTCTCGGCACCATGTATAGTTCCCAGGTTGTATTCTGGTCAGCTTTGCGAAGAATGTTCTTGTTATGAGAGATTCATAGTACTACTTACTCTCGTCTAAACCCAGAAGTTTTACTGTCGCAGTTTGGTGTGCATCTGGTGCGAGTGCAGCAGCCATCTACCATCTTTATTGCAGCATTATATTCGTTGGAAATATTTGCTGGGATCATCTCCACGGCTATTTACCATCTTTACGAATGCCACCGCTTTCAGGCCGCTCGGTACATACACACTCTGGACCGCTACTCTACTTCCGCTTCTCACGTCTTGCTAGCAATGCCATTTCGCAGCGGGCCGAGATTTTTTAACTTTTCCGACGATCAAATCTCGACAAAGGATGAGGCTGGGAGCATTGGAGCTTTCATGCACCGTGTCATATTAGCTTGGTAAAATTGGAGCCGACGGTCAGAGAGTGGGTGCAGTTGCATTGAACATTTAAAGAGAAAAGCAGTAAAAAGCCGAAAAGGAGAAGAAAGCCGCGAAAGCGTTTTAGCAGTTTTTTTTGCGGTCACCTTAAACACTCACCCTTTAGATAATGCTCTTTAATGATTCAACGGGTCGACCCTTGTAATATAGGGGTCGACCCGCTGAATCACTAAGGAGCATTATCAATTATTAGGGTCTCGATGTACGCACCCCCTGTACGCCCTGTGAACGAAAGTCACGTACGTGAGTCATGTAAACGGAAGCGACAGCCAACTCACTAGTCGGCGCTGAATTTGATTTTTTTCGACGAACAATTCTCTGCTTGGTAAGAATAGATTCCCATCAAAAAAGAATTTGGCCCGCCGAACGTATGAGCAACGATCGAACACAATGGCGTGAGCGACAGACAACGGAGGTAGCCAACAAGCGTCGGACTTAAGGAACTTGACGCAAACGCAAATTTTGTCAAATGTGGCGACAGCAGAAGAACGAAGACAACGAGTCAACGATGAGTCAACGAGCGTCGCGCTTTAGAAGCTCAACGAAAACGAGACTTCCCTAAAAGGCGGAGGCAAACGAGACATAAGAAAAAGCCATTGAGCATCGCGATATTCATGCGCTCGACTAACGGACGAATTTTTTCAGAGGCGCAAAAGTAAGAGACCGCGAAGAGGTAGCCGAGCAGTGACTTGCGTGCTTTCGAGGCTTGGCGAATACCCGATTATAGTCCACGTTCCGGAAAGTTCCAGGCTTTCTACCGAGGAATCTTTTTTGATGATAGCAAAGAAGAGAAATGCTATCTGTAAGGAGCCGCTAGAGTAAATCTATATAAGTATTTTGAAAAAGCATTATATTAGGATTATATTTGCTTTAAAAATAAACTTTGAAGACCTCGTGCGTACGTAGGCAGTAGCTTGATGGGTCCCATGGCAGCAGAGATATGTTAGCGGACCCCTAGAAAAACTGATACAACAGCCTCATCAGGGTTTCATAGAGCTGGTAAAAATTAGGAGTTCATATTACCGATCTCGGGAGCAGAATCAGTGACATTCGAAACCAAACACTAACGTCCAATTTATTGAGCCATTTCGAGAGACATTAAGTGTCGCAAACGGCCTTGGATGCGCTAGCCATTGTGGCTGATGTTATTTAGACGCTAGACATTATTTTATTGTAGATCTATAATTTATTCTCACCAAATTATTTTCTTAAAGGTTTTTCTTGGTTTTATTTAGGATTTCTATGTACAGGTGATACATTACTGCATAGAAATCTTAACATAAGGTTGAGAAAAAAGTTCGTGCGTTGTGTTATTCCTTAAATAATTATTAAATTCGTTAAATCAAAATTTCATTACATTTTTCATTAAAATCAAGACGCGCGAAATTTTTCCTCAACCTTGTAAAAGCAGTCTTTTCGTCATGGCCTATGCATGAAATGCCTTAAGTCCCAGTGACCCTTTGCTAGTGCGCTCAGTATCCAAGCGATTCTCTTTTCAACTGCAGTCAAGGTGGAGGGAACAAACTCGCCAAAGACTTCTGTCCACTTAATCACTTAAACTGAGCCCAAAAAAACTAAAGAAATATACTAACACGACCTAAGCACCCGGATTTTCGAGTTGATCTGGACACTTATAGGCTCCGGTGGTAGCGTGGTGAGTGTATGAAAAACTAATCGGCTGCTGTTCATCGTGCCGGATACAGCACAGTGGACTGCCGAAGCCGAGCACCGACAGGTGTCGCCTCAGTAGTCGAGCTCAGCTAGCACTTCTCATACCGTTTCCAAATAGAGCGTCTTACATTACGACCGTTGCAATTCGAGATGGCCAACGCCGACTTTCACGAAAGTAGTTACGCACAAAAGAGTCGCGATCTGCACGACAACCGTCACCGACCATTTACCTACTCGAGTCGAAATTTTCAGCAAGCCGTTCTTTAGTCCAGGAGCATTTCAGCGCCAGACACATACCCTGTGTCGGGCAACGCGTTAGCTGTCGGCTCGCATACAGTGGCTCTCCAGGAGGAACGCGTTGTAAATGGCGGAGTGACGTCGGTCGAGGGCTATTGATCCTATCCTCGAGCGGCCTCGAGAGCTTACGCAGCACGCACTCGCGACCTCGCAAATGCAAATTCAACGGGCGACAGCTGCCTCGTTTCGGCGCAGCCACGGATGAATAGAGAGATCCCAGTTATTACGAACCGACGACGCTTGCTCACAGCGCTCCCAATAAATCTGCCTATGAAAAAAGAGACCCTACAGCCGTCCGAAGGAGGAGTCAGCGTTTGTTGCTGAGTTCCGGTCCCTAGAACGTGCTTCCTTTCCAGCCCGCTGCATCTGGCGCAGCAGACCCGACCGACCCGAGGCCTCAGCCTTAGCACGAGTCGTCAGAACGCGACGCGAGCGCGCGCGTCTGACCCGACGATAGCGATCTGGTCTGCTGGCCATTGTTGCTATAATAACTTTTCCCGAGCCATCCCTTTTTCGCCGCTATCCTGCTCCGTAATCCGAAAATGATGAGAGCTGGAGTACAGGCAGGTATAGCGGACAATGGAACGCCCGCCGAGTCGACTGACCAGCGCTGCTCCTGTCAAAATGCTGAGATCCGAAATTTCGGAGCTTTCAAAGGGACGAAGCCTAAAGTTCGAAAACAGGTTTCTTGGTAGGTCGCGTCGACGCCCCCTTCTTGCCTGTACAAACGATTCACGACCCCGTTGAGGAGCGAGCAAGATGGCTGGCCATGCGGGAGGGAGGGGGTACTGACTTCGACTTGACCCCATAGACGATCTGGTCAAGTTTTCCGCTTCGCTCTTTCCTCCAGAATGCAGCTCACTTTTAACTGGTCTCTATAAAGACTGGAGGCTGTGCATGTTGCCCAGCTTCCACATCCCACCACGATCCGCTAGCATTTCCTCGGGTATGGACGGACGCTCTCCTGCAGCTGGCTCGCACCGGCGTCAGTGGCATGCCTGCGTAGTTGTGTTGCACGCATACCTTCCTTCGAATGCCATTCGGACCACAGGCTTGCATGACTCAACTAAAGATGCGGACGCCAACCAAGCTTGCAAACACGCACCTGCGTGCTCAGGCCGCCTGTCGCCCAGATACACGCGACGTAGCTACTGGCACCGCTGCTCTTAGCCAGTTTCGGATGCAAACTCACCCGAAACGCAACGCGTCTGCGCTCGCTCGTGCGTCATCGAATAGTGCGAACAAGTGCCCGACCATGACGAACAGGCGAAAGTCCGCTTCGCACCCTTGCCTGTCCGCTTAGCCTCGCATTACGCGTCCCGAAGTCCAGTCAGTCGCGTTTCATGTAAATAGCAGCAGCCAGCGCCGACGTCTCCAATTTCAAAGGTTCGCGTGGCGTAGAGGCTAAAATAACTAACCGCGGGAGATCGTTGCGGTAAAATCCGCGACCTCTTCTCAGACGGACCGCACCCAATCTCATTCACTTTTGACCGACGGCGACACGGCTGCCATTAGAGGGCCGGGTACGAGTACTAGTGAGAGAGTATTGCTGCGAGGCGAGCGAGCGATAATGAAGCGCCTCGGCCGAGTCCAGTTTAACCGGAAGCTAGAAGGCTTCGTCGATGAAAGGCTCTCGTTCCTACGCCCAACGAGACGCCGTCATAGTGCGGGCATCGAGCGATTCAGGTTAGAGGCTAGCCGGAAATTATGGACGAACTCGCTGTTTCGATGACGAACCGTGCAACCATTCTATGTCACTGACGCGGGCGGACCCAGCTGGAGTAGGCTGAGTTAATCACCAGTGAAGTGCAGCTGGGTGAAACTCGGCGGTGGAAGTTTTCATTGAAGAGGAAGTTCCGGAAATCCGGGGAGCACAAAGCGGCCTAGGCGTCGCGATCGTACAAAGCACCGAAAGACTCGGCAGTCAACGTACTTCCTACTCCTACCCTGCTCAGGCTGACATTACTGTGTCGAACGCGTGTGTGGCGGCTCTGGAAATTATCTTCGACGTGAAACGCAGGGCTCGAAACAATAGATACTATGCCGAGCTGGTTTGGTCCAGCGGTTAAGGTGCTCGCCCCGATCAAGGTCTGGCTGAGTCGTGGGGTCGAGCCCTGAGGCCTCTGTGAAGCGCCTGAATAGGGATTGTTCTCTTAAGACGCTATACAAATTAAATAAATATTTTTAGACCCCCCCCTCCGCAGCTATGTGGCCGAATACCCGTGTAGCCAGTCTGGAAGCAAGGCTAACTAGTCTGTGGTGAAAGCAGCTTCAATGCAGAGGACACTGCAGTAATCAATATCGCATGTACCTCAATGACTAAAGTCAACTCGAGCTTTCTGCTCTACATTCATCAGCTCAAGAGAGCGACCCATGTAGAGGCAGAATGTTGGCAGAAAAGCCACAGAAAGCCACTTATCAATCATTATCACTTCGAATGCCCTTTATAAGATTTAAACCCTAGATCTTGCCGAAGGCAAGTCTTCACAAGCAGGTTTGGGCCACTCAAGCCACTTTTCTGACAATATAGAAATGGGATTTTTGAACCAGCAAACCTTTCTTAACTTTACTTGGTTACTTTGAATATAGGACATAACAAGGCTAATAAATACTATCGATCTGGGTTGACAACTGAAAACAATAGACTTTTGGCCCCCAGACAATCCTCGAAAGAAAGGTTTTCAATATACACCGTTACTCCACGTCCCGTAACTTTGTAGCTAAGTCTGACCAGCCAAAGCTTCGGCCGACAGCGAACGTCGGTCCTAAAAGTGCACGCCTGCTAGTCGCCGAGCATGCTGGGTAGACTTTATTCATAGCCACTGACCCTGCGTTCTGTGCTGCAGAGACGAGCATTTCGAGAGCGTGGGCTCAAACAAAGCCGTGGTTATAAAACAGGAAGCCTTTTCTGTGGCAGAAGTGCTGACATTATATCCGATGCATTTCCAGGCGCCGGTAACATGCATGGCTAGTCAGTAGGAGGAAAGCGGTCGTTGAGAATTACGACCGATCGCATTTAGGCCGAGTGATGCAGCGAGAAAGTCTTGATTGCTGGACGGATGGAAGGAGGGGTCAGTTGTCAATAGTAGCCTTTCACAATGTGACCGGTAAATGAAGCCGGCTTTAGTCGAACCATGCATGCTCAGGCTGCTGGCTCAGTGTTGATCCCTGTCCATCCACGTCTGGCCATCTCAGGTCAAGGCCGCCGGCATGCAATCACTGCCCCCTACCAGTGGTCCAGGTCGCTTGCCACCACATTAGTGGTGGTAAGCAGATACGTTTGCCTATACAGACCTAGCTGTCCGGTAGTACAAGCCTTTCCGACGCCTGCGAGGGGCAGGCTTTGTAGTCTCGTAAGTGACCACGAGAGAGAGGGAGAGCGTCAGCAACAATCGCGACCTTCCGGATATCGAAGCTATACCGACATAGCTTCTTCGTGGACTGGGGGCCACGTCAAGACTTGAGCTGACCGTGTCTGCCTGTCCGCTGCCCCATCGGGCAGCGGCCGCTTGGCTGGTCTTCGCAATCGTGCATAGCTCATAGTCTGGTGCAACCTTTCTAAGCTTGTGACTGCCTAGATGCGATGCCGATGACTTGTCCGGTGACATTGGCAGTGAGAGGTCGGCCCCTAAGTGCTTCTGCACTGAGGTCGCAGTCTAAAGCAAGCCGAGCAGGGAGCCACCGAACTACGACAGGGAGCCACCGCAGCCCAGACGACAAGTGCTTCACTCGTATACCATGACTTCGCACAGCACGGCTGTAAACCATCTACTCCAGCGATCAATCTTTCCACGAGCTTCCACTCGTAGATATCGTCCCTTGCTTCTGCTCTGGCACGGAACGTGCAGCCTCTGACGCAGAAGCTCGTCCCCATTGCTATTCGTGACTGTCCCGCAGAGGGTCTCGTCACCGTCTTGATGAGCAGCTACATAGACGGCCAAGCTGTCGAGACTATGAACGTACTCAGCACCGTAGGATGACAGCTCTGTAGCTACAAAAAAAGCGATCGGCATTGGTGGGTCTCCAGGCCTTTCTGGACCGCAGGACAACCTCAAGGTCCCACATCGTATAATAGTACGGCTCGAAGCAGAAGAAACAACGCACCACACTGACAGTAGAATCGACAGATGCTGTCTCAGATGGAAGGCAGAGCAGAGAATGTTTCACAAAAGAAAAGACCTACTAACCCGAGCTGTCGCCTTGCCACATAAGGATTATTACTCCTGCCACGTCGCGCCTGTCGCCTAAGTCAATAGTCAGTTGGGGCTGGTCGTCGTAATAGCTGTCGAGTATAGTGCACACCTTAAGGCTCTCGGATGCACCATCGACGGCCTTGGCAGCCAGTTTATCATATGCTTGGTAGTCGGCTTCCACTTCGTCGTTACCAAGATGGCGTTTGCTGTGCTTCTTGTTATTCAGCCATGTTTGCTTTTTGTAGGCAATATTCTCGACTGAAATGAAGTCGAGGAAAAATTAAATTCAAGCCCGGCGGCAACATTGGAGCTCAGCAATCATGTCATTTGACAAAACTATTAGCTTTCTTTTATGAGATGCAAACAAGCTTTTACAATTGTGCAAAAGGTGTCTCACAGCGTAGGCAAAAGGAAGGAGGCCGGCGAGCCAAAGGAGCCTATGGACCAAACTGGAGGGCTTGTAAGGTTGCTAAAATGCTACTCCAGTCTTTCTATAACCTGCCGTTCCTGTCGAAGTTAAGGTCTGATCACTTCCATAGTCCCCCATAAGGCCAAGCATCGTACCACTCGCTTTTCGGAATCCAACAGTCTACAAATACCCGGTACAAACCTCAAATCCTTTGGAGACCGTGCATTTAGTTCGTATGCTCCCAAAGCCTGGAACTCCCTCCCGACCTGCGTCAGAAAATCCCCTGATCTGACCACATTTAAAAAGAATTTAAAAACATCTATTTAGGACAGCATTTAGTGGGTCCCTGTGATTCGTCCTTCATGTACTTATGCGTGCTGACACTGTGCGTGCTGCCACTAACCACATTTGCATGCTGACCCTGTGCATGTCACCCCTAACCATGTTATTCATTTTGTTTGTTTGTCAAGCATGATTTTACTCATCATTCATTTGCATTTCCCTTTGCAGCAAATGTAAAGCGCCTAGAGAGAGATTGAGTTCTCTGAGGGCGCTTTATCAAGTGCATTATTATTATTAATATTATTATTATTATTATAGTTTTATCCTGGCTACCCGATGTCATAAAACGTAGTCGGATCCCTGATCTTGCTTGACCTATTCCCACGTTTGCTACGGAGTTCTTAATCCCGTTAACATGCCTACCAGAAACCACCTAGCTTCCAGTCTGCCATAGAAAATTCAACTGTACTGGGTGTAGTTACAGATAAGATACATACATATTTAAAAGATAACGAAGGGTTAGTTTTCAATGTTAGCAGTGATTCTTCCAAGTTGAAAGAAACAACTGCTTCGTCGCGACTCGTCGGAGGCCTGAAACTACTAGTTGCCTTCGCGTGCCAGAAGTAATAGCCCACGATATTTGACAACAAAGGCGATACTACGGTCGATCAAAAAGTTTCTCAAAACGTTCGGGCCTCGACCATGAACTACTGCCAGAGAATTAAAAGAGAGAGAGAGAGACTTTTGATGAGACTTGCCGATAAAGCAATGGCAAGCCGTGAGGGCGCTCGGACGGCTGCACCAACTACATAAAGCAGCCCCGACTGAAGAAGGCCGCGAGGCCGGATGGCTACGTCTATGTGGCAGAGCTGAGTGGCAGCTGCGACCCCAGCGCCAGCTATCCACACCCTGAGTTACCGTCGGGTATGCTCAAGGATGGCAAGAGGGGAGTATAGAAGAGCATTAGAGCCCTCTCGCAGCAGCGTCCACGGAGGCGGGCTGAGCCGAGCCGAATGAGTCAGGCGACGACAGTCCTCGAAAATGCTGGAAGCAGTGGACTGCGAACCGTTTCAGCTGCAGCTTCGCGAGCACGCCCGAATCGTTTGGCAGTGCCGGCGGCCGAGCTCTAAGCAGTGTGCTGCAACGCGGTCGCTACCTCGTCCTGAACAGCAGCCCTACTGCAAGTTATTCGAGCAATCCCTATTAATGCGACCAGCTCGAGGACGACAGGGTATCGGGATCAAAGGAGCTGGGCGGCAGTTCTCAGGTGCCGGATGCAGCAGATTATCAAGTCGTAGCCACAAATGCGAGGGAATGCCCACGAGAGAGTCGTCGTTATTCGGTGGCTGGATCTGGCAGTTGAGAATGGGTGCTCCAGATCTCTGGCTCGGGCCCAATACGTTTACAATACGAGCCGAACGCGTTGGCAGCAGCAGCCTGAAGCAGGATTGATGGCTTACTGCTTAGGGCAGGCATTTCCTTCCATTATTGTTAATGTTAGGGCACATCAGGCCAGCAGGCTGGAACCAGCTGCTGACTGAGACCCTCCCCGAACACTCTGGGACAAGAGAGCTCTGAGGACAGTTTAGCCGGAAGTAGAAAAACCGGCGAATCACCAAAGAGTGCTTATGCCACGTACCATAACAATAATAATAACAACAATAATAATAATAATACATCTGTCTAGCACCCTCGGGAACTGAATCTATTTCTAGGCACTTTACAGGGGTTGTATAGAAACCATCTTGATTCACTGAGCAGTGGCCTATGAATAAACGAAGCTCCCATTACCCCTCTGCAATCGGCTGTTCTACCAAAGCTATGGAAGCTGTTCGTTCAGTCAAGCTAAAAATTACTCGTCAAATTTGAATTCGGTCCTACATGACCCACATTATCAACCCTAGTGCTGCCAGAGTTACCCAGCCGGCGAGAGCATGGCTCTAGCCGTCATGGCTGCTGCCGACGGACCACCAGCTGACTTAATAATAATAATGCACTTGATAAAGCGCCCTCAGAGAACTCAACCTCTTTCTAGGCGCTTCACATTTGCTGCAAAGGGACTTAGACCGGACTGACCAGCTGACTTAGACTTTGGGTGTGAGCCATGTCACACACGCGGGTTTTGAGCAGTGCTCAAGGCCTGGTAACGTTTCATCGATCACTTGGCTCTTTTTCAATGGCTTGTCATTGCGAAGTCTTCCGATATGTTGACCAATTGTGTTGCTGGTATCACTGCCGCGTTCGGCAGGCATTGCTGGATTGGCGACACAAGGCGAGAGCCACCGAATTCCCGGCAGTTCCCCCTCCCCTCCCCCCCCCCTGCCGTAGCTCACAGCCACTCGGCTAGAATGGCTACTGCTGCCGGTGAGTCGAGCCGAAGCGGCTTCGTGCCCGGTGCACCAGTTCGGGTTTCTCCGGAACAGCGCGCCGAATGCAGTCATGCATGCCTAAACAGGAGGAGGAGGAGGAGGAGCTAAAGGCCTGGCGCCGACGAAGGGCGGCCGACAGTGCTCGCCAAAGCCGCCCTGTCCTCGCCCTTAACAAATCGCAGGTCAGCCCCCCCCGAGTCAGGTGACCGGTCGATTGACCAGGACGCAGAGCCAGCCGCACGAGCCTCAGGCGGCTCCGAAGCGCTCGCTCGCCCGCCCGCGAGCGCTCCCGATTTCCTTTGGCCGACTACTGGCGCTGCTCGGCTAAGTGTCGGCAGTGCCGGCGGCTTCGGCTGAGGCTCGCGAAGCTGAGCACCAGTGAGTTCGCCTCCGCCGAGCTCTTCCGCCGGCTCGGCGGAGGAATATAGGAAATAAGGAACGGCCTATCCGGCAGTCGCAGGAAAAAGAGAGAGAAACATGTTTGAGACTCTCCCTGATTTGTGACGACCCGTCTGGCGTGGTTTGAGTCCTGCTGCGGCAATTCTTCATTGGCTGCAGCAATCGGATGCGATAGCAACTGCTGCTCTTCTGCTGCTAAATAAAGGAGGCTGTTAACTCAGCAAACTCCATTTAAAGTAAAGGTTAGCTAATATATCGACAGAAGAGCCTTAGCAGCTATTATCCACTTGCGATGGGGCAATGAAGGATTGCTTGCTGCAGGACTCGAACCCACGATCTAGGTCATAAAGGGTGAGTACCTTACCTCCCAATAGCTAGAAGCACTTCTGTTCGAACCAACTAAAACATATGTCAAATCCGGAGTCTACAGGGCTCCACCTACACAAGTTAACTAGTGGATTTCACATTTTTTCACTGTAAATTCAAGTGGCTGAATGGTCCATAGCTATTCATGTGGAGTTGCCAAATCTCTTGTGCCTAACTAGTTCAGCATTTCCGGTCAATGTGGTATATTTCTTCGCCGAATCGGAAGTCAAAGCCACGCGTTTTTTCTGAATGCAGATGCCTCAAAAATTTGCGATTGCAGCTTTCGCCATGGCTTGATTTTTTTTTATCGATACTCACTATTGAGAAGCACGGTGACTTATCTGCTAAAATGAAGCTTGCTGTAAATAAATGGAGCAGCTATGCTTTAATGACTTCTACTCGCTGCCAACAGAGCTTAGAGAACAGTCTCCAACGAAGCCTAGGTCGGCGGCAGCCTCTAGGTAGCGGAGCTGTTTTCCATTCTCTCCGGAACTTAGCCGCAAGATCCTTCTAGAGTCTTAGTAATGCGGTCATTATGTTTGGTAGTCTCTACCATTTTCAATCCTATATTACTGCACCAACTTCGGTCTACAGCTTCCTGTAGGTAATTCTCGAGCGAACTACCGGCTTAGTACAAACGGCTTAGAACAAACGGCTTAGTACACACGGCTTCGTACACGTGGCTTAGTGGAGTCGAAGATGCACGAAAATACGGGTATGCGCACACTACGAATTCAGATGAATGCAGCTTAATCTCATCTTAGGAAAGAGATTTACCACCGTTGTAACACAATCTTACCGCATGGTGATTCGGCGTTGACCCGAGTGAAGCCTGGTCCGCAGTCTCCAGTATGGGGCACGCCCAGAATGCCCACCCGCATGGCAATCGCCGTGTTAAATTCCATAGGATGGAATCGTACGTATCGAGCCACGAATGGAGTCGTGAGGTAGTGATAACGAGACGTCTCCTTGTCCACGTTACCTCCGAACTCCTGCAAAAACGGGAAGGGCTACTGTCGTGTTGCTGCATGGACAGAAAAGCACTGCAGCAGCATCCCCATACTAGCCAGCATGCCCTAATGAAATCAAGCTGCATCGGGAAGCCCCGTCAGAGACGCAGACACCTGTAATGCTGCTGCTTTAAGTGTTAGCCCACCCGTCGAGCTACAGGTACACCGCAAGTACAGTCCGGGCAGCGCCGAATTGGGCTCCGTGGGCAAATGTCCGAGCCGCATTGAATAGAAGTGGACAGCCATAATGCTATCTTGTTAATAATTTATCATATTAGCCACACTCGATTAGTCGAGCGAGCAGAGTGCAGGCAGTCCGGTGTGGGCAGGTGCAAAGAGAGCCCGCACTCGACCGCTCAGCGACCGGAGTCGACGTAACGACCGCCACACCATTGGCCAACGCCGGCTGCTGGGGACCCTTCCGGCTTCGAGGCAGCTGGTGCCCCTGGGAAGGGGCGGGCACCTGGGTGGCCGCAGCAGCCGCACTCACCAGCACGCCTCCTGCGGCCACGCGGTTCGGCAATGAGGCATAAATGTAGCTGCTGTTCTCTCCGTAGTTCAAAGACATATACTAAAATGAGAGCGTAGCACAGGGCGTATTAAGCAGCGTTCGCCGCTGAAGAAATCCCCTACGGTCGCTCGAACGATGGCATTTTGGACGGCGCTAGCTAGTGTGTGTGTGTGTGTGTGTGTGTGTGTGTGTGTGTGTGTGTGTGTGTGTGCGCGCGTGCGTGCGTGCGTGTGTGTGTAGTTACGAACGGAGGGCTATCGTAGGCACTCGGCTGCAGCGGAAGTGACGAAAGCTCATCTGCAGTGCCGTCAGCGGAAGTGACGGGACGCCCGGCTGAGCAACACAGCCCCGTGAGGCGAGGGAGGCAGGGAAGCTAAGTGCAGATGGAAAAGGCGACAGAAGAGCGTGACGATTTATCAATGTCGCGAAGCCAATCGAAGGCAGCCACCGCCCACAGCTACTTACTCTCTGCTCTAGGTTGCTTGTGTCGCGATAGTAGGTCCACTCTTTGCTCGTGTCATTCGAATAGGCGACCCGGTAGCGAGTCACCCAGTGTTTGCGACCGGTGTCTCCGCGACCTTTGGTGATGAAGCCAGTGATGAGAGCAGGCGGGCCAAGGTCTACTTGGAGCCACTGGTCGCCTGGCAACGAGCGAGACGCGATTACTCATCACTCGTACGGCGCATTGCTCTTACTGTGCACTTCGTTAGCAGCCTGCTAGCAAGCAAGCCGGTCCGGCATGTCTGGGCAACGGGCACGAATCTGTCTGCCGAGCAGTGCGTTACTTCCTTGGACCTTCACCTTCTAGTAGGGCCACCTTCTTGTCGAAGCCCAGAAGACCTATCAACAATGTCTTGCAAGCTGACAAGCTTCGGTGTATTCGATCAAAATGATGAGAAATTGAAACGATTACTGGGCAGTGTGGCTTCTTTTGGCTACATCATGCAGGCGGACTTGGTTCACGGGTATAGGAAAGCACGGTCGACGGGGCCTCAGCCTCATTTGGACCAAGTGTTAGTCGGGAGGCCGTTAGCCGCTCGTCGTGCCCCCTCAGCCTCTCTATGGCCTCAGCCTCTGGCAAGGTCAATAACGAGCCCTAGGCTCGAAATCGCGGCTCGAATCCCCTTGACTCGGATTGGCTCCATTGGCTACTCCCATCCACTCTACCGAAATGCACGGGCTTAAGGCTCCGAAAACTTGGCTGAAGCCGCATTTTGACGCCATGAACTAGGGGCCAAATCCTTTGGGTCTACGGTCCGGCTTTTGAGGGCTGTGTGATGGGATGGCGACGGGTGGTGGGGCAGCTGCACTCTCTGGGCAGGCAGCTAAATCCGTGCCTGTCAAATCGTCCGTGATTACAGCTCAAGGCACAATAGAAAAAGAACGGACCCAATACTCGACTGTATCATTAGTCCCGACCTATAAGTGAGCACGTGCTGGCCTCTGCCTGCAAGGGCAATGTTGACGCCCTCGGGGCGAACGTACTGTTTGTAGTTGCACAGAGAGGGCGGGCAAGCGTGAGTCCCGCATGCTGATGAGTACGCATGCATACCCCGGTATGGAAAAGCACATGGTGCTTCCTCGTGCATCGCTTGCTCGAATGGTAGCTATAGGCATGCCGAAGTGCCCCACGGGGCTTTCGGACAATGGTGAAAATCACCAGCTTACTCAGGTAAAGCTGTCTCATTATGCCGCAGTCAGCAGAGAGGAAAGAGGTGATCATCTAGCTAGGAAAATTTTACGGTGACTTTTTTGACAGGCGACAATGCGGCGGCTAATTATCAATTATTAATCGACTGGGCTCTCGGCATTGCAGGGAAAACCTTTGATGGCACCACCGAGCTTTCGGCGATCTTCACCTCAAAACGGCACAAACAAAACAGCGAAACGGAAGACCAAAAAAATACAACCAAAGTCACTGACTCCATTCTTAGCAGGAGCAGGCGGCATCGGGCTAAACGGCCGATCAAAGCAAGGCCCGAGTGCTCATTCGGAAAGGCGAAACGCACCGTGAACGCCGGTGCCGGGCACTCTTGGTGGCTCAAGGCGAGGCTCTCCGGCAGACCGGGCTGCGAAACGAACTCCACCCACGGGGCAGGGGTACTTGGCTACATTCCCTCAATCGCGATTGATACGCCGATTCGGTTACTGTTTGGCGCTACCTGGGCGCCTTATTTATGTGTTGTTGCCACGACGAATGTATCCAACAAACCTTGATGGCAGGAGGCCACAAGCTCTGTCGGTGCTGTCCTGCTGAGCGTTCTCCCTGCCGCCTCTTCTGTCCAGCTGTTGGCCACTCAGTCTACTCAAGTTTTCTCTTGGCAAGTGCCCTTGCTATATTCAGAAGCGTGGGCATGGATATTTCCACCCATTAAGATTTGGCAGTCTACTATGCGAGCTGAGCCAAACAAACCCAAATTCTGCAGAATTCGGCACCATGGCAGACTGGCTGACTGGCAGCTTATTTGTAAGGCGTTGTTCGCGCCCACAGCCGAGAGGATGGCCGATGCCATGACAGACGCTTACCTTTCCAGCTGAGATCTGCAGCCGGTAACTGACCGGGAGTCGCAGCCTAGCTAATTGAGCTCAGCTGCAGCTTGTGGCGGCTGCTTATTTTTTGTCGCACTGCAGCTCAGCAGCCTACAAGTGGAGCCGACCGGAGCTCAGGCCCCGGAGGTGTTTATTGTTCGAATCGTGTTACCTAGACATTAACCTAAACTATGCTGACGAGAAACAGCCCTCAGCTGCTGTGACCACCATCGATGTCTAGCAAAAAGACCAACTGCCATCGTAGCTGACGGGGGGGGGGGGCTGCCGGACTGCCGAAGGGCCCGACAACAAGTGGAAGACAAAATGCAAGTACAGAAATAAGCCCTTCGTGAAGAGGCCTGGTTGTACTAGCTAGGCACGGACGCCGTAGTTTTCTCATCCACGAGGCTCGACACTCACCTGGATTACCGTCATCCTTGGCGCACCACGCCTTGCTGCTCAAGATGTGACCGTCCTCGGGAAGGCACGAGCTGCCCTTCCTGAACACGGACACCGACGAGGCCGTCATCTTGCCGTACGGTGGCAAACCCAGCTGTCGTCTGCCATCTGCAAGCGCGACAAAGTGGCAACAGATTCCCCTCGAGCGGCGAGAGATAAAAGCGGAACCAAGCCTGCTTAGTAGAACCTTTACTCGAATGAAATTATACACGCCTGCTGTCTGTAAGTGCTCGCTATTAAGGCTGCAGGCAGATCAAAAGCGAAAGCAGCCCTTTCTCGTACTCTGAGCTGTGCTTTAACTTGCTTTTTGGATGCCCTTTAGAGGCCGCTAAGTCAGCTATTACCTGCCCCCTCTCAGTGACAGCTGCTGTCGGATGACAGCCGCAGGAGCCAAACAAGTCCAACGACGTTTGCTTGGTTTTATAATGACCATCGGACAAACGAACGACTATCTGAGAGGCTGGATCGGGCCGGAGATCAGAGGGGAAAGCAGCCGGCAGGAAACTTCACACTGTGCACGCACACAGTTGCTCCAACCTAAGCAGCCGAGTTCTAGTTTAGACCAGATGCTAACATGGCCGATTTACTGTCAGAACAGCAGCGAAACACTTGCCCCCCCCCACGGCCGAACAAGCAGCGAACCTTCAACGCTGCTTGCATTGGTTTTCCTATGATGATGTGCCCAAAAAAAACTTGAGATAAAGAGTAGGGCTGGCAAACTGATCTTAGAGAGAGAGAGAGAGAGAGAGAGAGAGAGAGAGAGAGAGAGAGAGAGAGAGAGAGAGAGAGAGAGAGAGAGAGAGAGAGAGAGGGGGGGAGGGGGGGAGAGAGCATATGCTCGTGCCCGTAAGCCAGCGTATGTGGCAGACACTGACCTTGACACCCAAGCAGCTCCACACGCATGCTGGGGTGCTTCACCCACGTGTGAGTGTGTATCTTGACGAAGCGAGCAGTGATCGGGTTGTCTAGATATGAGTGCTCGACCGAGTACGAATCTTTGTTCCCTTGAAAGACCTGCAAAGAGTACGGCTCGCATTCAAATCCAATACAGAGGAGAGATTCGTCGGCCGCTCTTCGGTGTTTAGCATACACTTAACTTGGAGCAGGTGATACTCGGCCACGGCGGAGTCCGAGGCTGCACCGCTGCTTCGCCAATGGCACGAGCTGAGATTGCCAGGCAATTAGCGCGATCTCGGCTCACATATGAGACAATTAAGATGATCCGTACTAGGTCGGTTGTAATGATATAGCATGGCCATTGCTCGTGGTCGATGGAATGGGCTAACGTGCAATACATTAGTTGTATTCTTGCCAGCAGAGGGAGGTGGGTCCTGCCCTGGATTAGAGGATGCGGACAAACATCTAGGAAAAAATATGGGCCGCACATTTAGGGTTTCGGCAGACAGACAGGGGTTCCAGAGAACTGACAGCAGCTGCAAATTGCTGATCAGGTGCCAGTGCTGCACTGCATCACTTGCAGACGAATATTAATTGTGAGAGAGTGTTAATCTCACGCAGAAGGCCGAGGGGCCGACCGAGGAACTAATCAGATGTACTTCGGCATCGGACGCTAAGGTATTGGTCAGCACCATTCTCATACCAAAGAGGAAAAGAGACCAATAACTGACGGAGCTGAAAGGGGACTCCGAGACAGCAGCATCTCACTCCGAGACTCCGTCCGAGATCTGTACGTAGGTGACGGCCCAGTGGTCTTCGGACAAGATCCGTCATTTAATTTCCAACCTTCTCGATCCACCTCGGTCGCGTCATTTCCACCCAGCAGTCCTGCTGGCCTCACTGTCACAATTTTCAAACTCAACGCTTAACGAGATTAATAAGAGCAAACCTAACATAAAGAGGACCCATGCAACATTCTCCGAAGCTCGTGTCTTGTAATAGCATGGAGTGATGTTGTAATAGCATGGAGTGATTTTGTAATAGCATGGAGTGATTTTGTAATAGCATGGAGTGATTTTGTAATAGCGCGAGGTGATATTGGCGCTGTATGGCCTTCAGGCCTCCAGACTGAGATTGCCTCGACAACCACTAGGCCCTCCATCGGCGGCCACTTACATCAATCAGCGTCAGTCGTTTCAGCAGGCCATTGAGGCGAACACCTAGTTTCTACTCGCTCACTCAGGTACCTGCAATGTGAAGATTGTCCTAGCCCATTTCGCCCATGCATTAGATAGCGTGGGCTCGAACCCAAGAATGTTGACCTGGGTCAGCATGACGTTGAGCCACGGAACTCCCGAGCAACGATTAATGCAGTGGCTGAGCAGGACAGGTAGACCTGTACGCCCGGGGGCCGCGACATCGACATAAGTCCTCGAGCGGCAGGCTCACAGCTCTACACGAGCAGTAGACGGGCGCGAGCGTTCAAGCACGGGGTCGATCCAAGCGACACGTCGCCCGGAGCCGAGCTCGAGCGACGCTTCGAAGAGCACTTACTCTCGCCTTATCATGTTGGTCAGCAACGTAGTTCCAGTTGAAGCCGTCAAGGCTATAGGAAACCAGGTACGAGGACACCCACTCGGCTCCGTCCCCACGACCTTGCGTCATGATACCAGTGACCTGCAAAGACGGTGCAATATTGGGACCGGAGCTGACGCCGCCGGCATTCTCAACTATTGACACGCCAAGTTGAACGATTTCTAAGCTGCAGAGGATCCGAGAATTTCCTTAGACCGTCAGAATCTGGAGAAGCCTGTACTCCAGTGTGGAATCAGTTCACTTCTTTTAGCCTGAGGCAGAGTGAGAGAGAGAGAGAGAGAGAGAGGGGAGAGGGAGAGAGAGAGAGGGGAGAGGGAGAGAGAGAGAGGGGAGAGGGAGAGAGAGAGAGAGGGAGAGGGAGAGGGAGAGGGAGAGAGAGAGAGAGAGAGAGGGAGAAGGAGAGGGAGAGAGCTGCAGAAGTCAACCAATCCAGGCTCCGACTAGTAGCTCCCCCTCGGACATTGTTTCGAAGAGCCTTCCTTGCTGCCTGCAAAGCTCGGCTCGCGGATCCTTTCCTGCTGCCCCCTGCTCCCCCTTGCTGCCCCCCCCCCTGCTGCGGGCCGTTTTCTCCGGGCCGCCAATTACCAGAGCCGGAATGCCGAGATCTATGCGAAGCCATTCCGACGACGACTTGTACTTGGCGCACCAGCCCAGGCCGTTCTCCCTGTAGAGGCGCGCGTGGCGCTCGTGGCAGCCGGCGTCCCACTCCTGCGGGTACGACGACGAGGCGGCGATCTGCCAGTCTTCTACGGCTCCGGAGACAAGACCGAGAGGACCGTTGTCTTGGCAACCTGCAGCCAAGGCGACATATAGCGGCGAGCGCGGTTCGCTCGGCCCGCTCGCGGCTGCCGCAGCCTGACCGCCGCCGCCACCGTGGGTACTCGGCCGAGCGTGTTTACTCGGGGCTAGCTCCGCGAGGCGGCTCGTTACGCGCTTTGAGGCGGTGCCGCGCGCCGCACCGCACTCGACGGCGGCGCGGGCATCAATCGACGGACGGCGGCGGCCGGTGATGGGTGGTAGCTCACGTTACTTCGGAGTGGCTACGAAGGCGCTTCGCTTTGTCAAGCCCGCTCGCCTCGGCGCGACGTGGACTGCGAGAGCTTGGCCCGTGAGAGCGCGGTACGAGTGAGCTCGGCACCCATTGTCACCAGCTCGCAGGGGGCGACCCACCGTGAGAGTGCTGCTCGTCGAGGCTCCGGCCCGACTCGAGAGAGCGTCTCTCGATCGCGGCCAGAGCGACCCAGCGCCAAGAGTAGCAGCCTCTCGTCGCGTGCCGCCCTAGCGCCGAGGCACCGAACAGCCAGCGGCTCCCCGAACCGCGTCACCGGCCTCCGGCCAGAGTGCCCGAACCCGAGCGGGCGGCCTCGACGGCTTAAATTGTACTGGCAACGCAGTGCCCAGCCGGTGGTCGCTCAGGCATGACGCGAGCGGATTATTAGCCCGGCCGTGGAGCGGCCGGTGAGCTAGCTTCGCCCGAAAATGCCGTGGCCTCCGACAACCGTCGGCAGCGATCGGCCGATCGTTGTCAGACAACTACCTACTCGGCCGCCCACCCACCCGCACGCCCGACGGTGTTCGCGGAGAGGGCGACGCGGCCGCCCGCCAAGGCCGCCGAGCCGCCTCAAGCCGCTCTGGAACGGGTGGCGTGATGACCGCCGCCCCGGAGCCCGCAACGACCACCGCCGGCGCCGCCGCCGCCGAGATCCCACGCTTCGCTCGCCGCGCGCGGGGCACGGCCGACTTACCGAAGGCGAAGGCGAGCAGCCAGCTCACGAGGATTCCGTGCGACAGCATGTCGGCGGTGCCAGCTGCCGAGGGCCGGCCGGTTGCACTGCTGGGCGTAAAGCCGAGATCCGGATGCAGCGGCGACGAAGTCGCTCGCAGCCGCGGGTCGGCGGCGGCGGCGCTGAAGAGAAGACCTCGACTCTGACGCAAGCGGTGGCGCCTCGCAGCAGCGAAATACCTCGCAGCGGCTACGGCGACGACAGCGGCAAGCAGTGGAGGCCAGCGCCAGCCAAGCGGCGCCCGATAGACGGCGGCACAGGCGAGCTTGTGCTCAGCGAGTCTGACTAATTCCTAATGATAGGCCACTGGCTTCGCCGCAGCCTTTGTGCTCCGCCCCTAGCGGAACTGCCGGCGACCCAGGCACCCGTGACCGAGTCCGGGGACTGGGTGCGTTACACGCGACGGCGGAGCCTTGACGGAAAGCATCGCCGAACAAAAAAAACATTTGTCTTCAGCGTGTCACACCTCCCTAGCGCGACGGACGATACAATTACCACCCACTGGCGGCGGCACGACGGGGAACGGGTGTCGCGGCGGTGGCGGCGGCGCGAGCTAAGCATTTTCTTTCCGACTAGAGCGAGCGGCGTCGCGCCAGAGGCCGACCGTTAAGGACGCACTCAGCTGCCGTCGGACGCTCGGTCGGCGGCGCGGCTCCTTCCGCACCGTCGGGCTTCCTTCCGTCGTTCGTCGCGGCAGACGCAGCGGGAGAGCGCGCCCCGAGCGCCACGCGCGGCTGGCGTTGCTCTTCCGCCGTTCGTCGCGGCAGACGCGGCGGGAGAGCGTTGGAGCGGCCCTGCGGCCTCGAGCGGTAAGGCACTACAGCTGACTACTGCGCGGCGGCGGCGGTGGCGGCGTGCCAGTCGATACGCACGCGGCGGCGGCGCGCGGAGCTGCCGCGGGGCTCTGCGGCGGCGGTGGCAGCAGCGGCCCGACTCTTGACTTACCGTCGGTCGCTCCGCAGACGGCGGCGCACGCTGCCCGACGCCGGCGCACGGAGCCGGAGGTCGGCGGGCGGGCGGTCGGGCGGGCGGTCGCTCACTTCTGCGTTCGCTCCGGCGGCTCCGAGCTGCCTCGGCAGCCCGCGACGGTCGTTCGAGTGTGCGCTCGCTGTGCGCGACGGGCGGCGCCTGCTGGCGTCGGCGGCGGATCGTCGGGGCCCTCGCGAACGGAAGCGTACTCTTCCTCTCTCCCTCTCTCTCTCGCGCGCGCGCGCTGCTGCGCCCGTGCGCGACTGTGGCTCGAAAATTCCGGCTACCTGTTAGGCAGGTGTGTATATATAGGCACGGCAGCCGCCGCTGACTAGGCTAGCGCTCCCGATACCGGCCCGCATTCGCTGGCGCTGCGACGTCGCCAGCGCCAACCGCGAGCCGGCAGGCTGGCTATTGGACGGCCGCTAATGCGGGGGAGTGTCCCGACGGCCGACGGGCCCGCGGACAGCACGCGCCTCACGTCTACGGACCGCGTCGCCCGCCGACCGCAGGGGGCGCGCGCGCGCCCCCTGCCCGCGGGCACCAATCTCTAAAGACGTTGGCGCTCCGCCTCCTATTTCGCGCTCCGCCGCTTGCCCGGTAAGTCCTCCTCCTCCTCCTCCCCACGGCCGAGGCTCGCTCGTCCCACGGCGGGCGGTATGCGGCGGCCTGCCTACCAACTTGCCCAATCCGAATAGGCGGACCGCGCGCTCCGCGAACTCATCGAGACCGCCTTTCGGCAGCACTAGAAAGCGAGTCGCTAAGCGACCCCTAAGGAAAGATGCAAATTCGCCAGCGGCCAGCGCGGGGCTAGCAGCATGTGGCACAGCGCCGGCGGCGCGAACCGCGGCGGTGGCAGATGGAAAGATAGAGCTTGAGCGAGCGCGAGAGAAAAGAGAGGGAGAGAAAATCAACCTACTCAAGAAAGAGTCAGGGGAGTCGGGCTGGCGTCACGTTTGCAGCATTATCTCGCTACGGTTTAGCTGCAAGCAGACGTCGGGGTTGCGGGCACTAGATGGCGGCGCTGGCGGATTTGCAGCCGTTCTACGGGTGTGCCGCGTTTTGCAATACGCAGGTCGTGGCCGCAGGTGTAGTGGGAAGCGTGAGTGCAGGGATGGGGCCAGCGAGCCATGCCCCCCCCCTTCGGCCGCCCTACCATAAGGTGCCTCAGACAAGGTCGCCGCGCTGGTTTGGCCCAGCGGCTAAGGTGCTCGCCCCGACCAAGGTCAGACCGAGGTCGTGGGCTCGAGCCCTGTGGTATACGTATGCGAAGAGCCTGAATTGAGATTAAGTTCTCTTAGGGCGCTATACAAATGATATATATATATATATATATATATATATATATATATATATATATATATATATATATATATATATATATATATATATATATATATATATATATATATATAAGCGCCCGATACCCTTCTTGGATTATAGCGGGAGGCTGAAAAGGCAAAGTTACCATGGTAGGCAAAGAAGGAGCAGCGAGAAAGACATCATGCACGGGCCGAGAACCGGAAGAAGCGAGTAACCGATTGGGAGCTAATCCCTCAATAGGGTGGAGGAATGAAAAAATTGAGTCAGCATAACTTGTACATGCATACATATATATGTTTTATATAAATATATATGTATGTGTGTGTGTGTGTGTGTGTGTGTGTGTGTGCGCGCGTGTGTGTGTGTGTGTATGTACGTGTACAGCGAGTGTGTCCAGGATCGACGCGTAGCGAAAACTGCGAGTGAAGGGGAATGGACCGAGGGACAAGGTTCAAGCGGGGAGGCGAAATTGGCCTCCGACGAGAGGCGCTACGTGGGAGGTTGGCACTCCTGGAGTCCCGCCACTTGAGCTCCGTGTCTGAGCGGCGGAGGAGCGCAGAGCTCGCTTGCTCGAGCGAGAGAGCGCGGCAATCCATGCCCCCGACCGCACGGGCGTCCCTCTGAGGAGGCCTGGCCGGTATGAAGTGCGTAAGGGGCACTGGAGTCGGCACGAGGGGCGGCTTCGCGTCATGGCGCCAGCCAGCGCACGCCCCTGGCGTTGGCGCTATTCGGATTGGGACACGAACTTTGATTGGACCACGAACTGAGGCTTGCATGACGGACAGACTCGCGAAGCGAGCTGCGGCTGGGCCGCATGCAGATGCGGGTGCATTCCCCCCCCCGTGCTGCGAGAAGGCCCGTTTCGAAAGAGTCTGTGCCACCGGCACAGTGCCGCTGGCTGCCACATTGCCGGCGAAGCGCCTTCGGCCGACGCCATTCTGCCATCGCATTAGCTTTCGAACTTAAACAGCGCCCTACAAGAGCCGGGGACTGCGAGTGGACTTTGCCTCGCCAAGCTGCATCGCTTAAATCTCGGGCCTGCTCGTGCATCTCTGACTGGCAAAAGCAGGCGTCCAGGCTGGGCCGAGGCTGCTCTGGTTAGTAGTACGTCGCCTCGGGCCACGAAGCCGTAGACTGTGGAATCCCGTCGCTGCGGCGATCCTCGTGGGGAGGGCGAATGCCTCTCGCGACGGCATATTGAGTGTTTAGGCGTTGCGGCCCGCCGGAGGACCCCCCTTGCCGTAATTACCGGCGGCACTCACAATAGCTGGCCTACAATAGGAGCCGGCCACGGGCCTGAGCCGCCGCCGACGCAGATGGTGTGCCGCAGCTTCCCGATAGATCCATTTTTTCTATTTTTTTTTCGTGCGCAGAACAATGAGCCGTGCACGTCTCGCCGTCAAGTTTGTTGAAATGATGCTATACTTAAAGCTGACCCGCGGGCAGCGAGCTCGCCGAGCCGCGAGCGGCCGAACCGCTACGCTCGCTCCGAGGGGGAGAAATCCCCAGCATCCCCGGCGGCCGATCGATGGGCGGCGACGTCCAATACGCGGACCCGTCGGGGGGCCGAGAGGAGCCTCTCAGCGATTGTCTTCGGCCGCTGCCGCACTGGGCTTTCGGCCGAGCCGCCGCCGCCGCCGCCACCGCCGAGGAACGAGCTAGAGATCCGTGGGCCGAAGAGCGCGCCCGCCCCCCAGCGGGAGGGCTGAACTCGCCGGGGGTCCGGCCGTCACGCTTCCACTAATTAGCCTAGTCTCAGCCGCGGTGTAGCCGCTGCTTTCACCCGGTCGACCTCTCGGCGGCGGCTGCGCCCGGCTCGCCGATGCGTAAAGCGCCGCCAGCCACCCGCGTCGCGCAGGCCGCCGCGTCGTGCCGCCGCCGCGCTGCGCCACCGCTCGCTCGTAACTTTCGCCGTCCGCCATGCATGCTCTGCTGTTGTCAGAGGTTGTAATCGGCTTCGCTGTCGCCCTCACTAGTGCCGCCTCCGCAGCCGGTGCCGCCGACCCGCCACAGACAGGCGAGTACGCGGCCGCCGCGCGAGAGGGGTCGCCAGCACTGCCCGCGCTGCGGCTCGCCGGCGAGCGCCTGGCTCGCTCGACTGAAACAGGAGAGCCGGAGCGCCGCCTGCTTGCTGCCGCCGCCGCTCAACGACTGCGGCGGCAGCAGGCGAAGCGTGAGAGAAACTCGCTCGCTCCGGTTGGCTCGGAACAGCTGCCAGCCAGACGTGGACGCTGGCAAGCCAGACGTGGACGCTGGCAAGCCAGACGCACCGGGCAAGCCAGACGAACAGCTCTCGCGGGAATGCTGGCCGACGAGCACGAAGACGCGAGAGAGAGAGCCTTCTGGAGGTATCGGGTCCGCCCGGTGGTGTCCTCCCCCGAAGTAGCTGCTGCTTTCGGGCGTGCGCCAGCATTCTCACCACCATCGGAAAAGTGATGTGAGCTTCAACAGCCATGGCGAAGGGGAGAGGCGAGCGAGAGGCGGTCAAAAAGCAGCCGAGCCACTTGTCGTAAGTGGCGCGGGGGGGGGGGGGGGTGCGGCAGCTCGCTGCGATAAGCTGGCGAGCAGCTAAGCCGCGGACTGTGGCCGCTCTGCTTGTTGCACGTCCGGGGGAAGTACGGTCGGGGCGGGGGATGGCGGACCGCCGGGGGGGGGGGAGGGGCTGCCAAAATGGCATCGGCGCAGGCGCGAGCTACATCCCAACGGCTATTGACAAGGTTGGTTGATTCAGCGGCGATCGGGGCGAGGGCTCTAGCAGCAGGAAAATAAACGACCAATAAACCAAGCCAGACGTGTTTGCATTCGGGACGCCGACGATTGGTTTGTACGGGGGGGGGGGGCATCGGCGGGCGATACTGCCGCTGCCGCAGGGGGCGCTGCTTCGAGCCCTGTCGCGGCTGCGAATCCGGTGCCTCGAATTCCTCCCAAGCACGATCAAGTGCGATCCGTCGCTCGCCCTCGGAACTACCCGACATTGCGACGTTTCGCCTCTCTCACCCATTTCTCACACTCACCTACTAACTCACTCACTCACCCGCTCGCTCACACGATTCCTCTCTCACACTCAATCTACTGCACTCATTCACTCTCTCGCTGGCTCATTGTAATTTAATGTATCTCCGCCAGTGACTGCACAAAGCCGCTAGGCCTAAGCGGGTGTTATGCTGGACAGATTTCAATAGCGAACTCAATGCCTAAGCCGCTTTCGGCACTGGCGCATACTCTTTCCTCTCTCTCGCCCTACCTGTTTCCTATCCATAATTCATCTCTCTCTCCCTCTCTCTCTCTCTCTCTCTCTCTCGCAATTTCTGTCTGTTCGCCTCCCTCGAAGCCGAACCTTGGCATTCGTGAAGTACGCACCGGACGTGGCTTCCCAGGCCGCAGCGTGGCTCTGCGCAATTGGAGGCACTCGAACACCGGGCTCGAAGCAGTGCTGCCCTCCGTCGGCGGCAGTATCGCGCATGCCTCCTGAATCGCCACACATAGGATCGTAGCGAGGCCAAATGAGCACAATCTAGTTGAAATTCAACGCCTCCTCCCGAAAGCCCGTCAGCGCCCCCCCCCCCGAAAGCCCGTCAGTGCCAATCGATTACTGCAGCAAGCCGATACAGCGAGCAGGCTTAGGGACTTGTTAAGTTACTAAAAACGATCGAACGCACGCACACTGTCTCTAGTCGGCGTCTTAGGCTCGGCACGCTTCTCGTGAGGGGGCGCGAGACTGAGTTTTCTCTAGATGGGCGGCAGCGGCTGCCAGAGTGGTGCTCTCCTTCGGCGGTGGTCACTTTCAGCGCTCGTCTCCATAGGGCCGTCATTATTTTTCAAAAACAGATCGTATTTTTAGTTTTGGCAAATAGATAATTTATAAGATTTAAACAGGCCTACCTACTCGTGAAGTGAGCATTCAACGGCTGCATTAGGCTGGCTCTCCGTAGGGGTTCGAAAACCAATAATTCGCCAAAGGATACTTTCCGGGTGACTGTACCTTCGGCAGCGACAGCTCGAGGCTTTTCAAGATAGTTAAACAAGCAGCTGAAGAGAAGAGCTAAAATCTCGTTAAGAGAAAATGCAATTTTTCAGCAGGGTAAATCTAAAGAGCTCTTCCGAGCTGATTGCAAAAACGAGCCACAGTCCTTGTAAAGCACTGCTCAAGGTCGAGGTCGAGGCCCCCAACCATGCAGAAAAGTGTGATGCACTGCTAAAGCCAAGCGCTGAAGTTTTGCATCGCTCGCTCGACTCTGCCACGCCTTCGTCCATAGTTCGGGCTTTGGTTTGATAGCCATCTTGAATGCGATGCTTTGCACGGAGCGGTCGGTTCCCGATCGACAGGACGAGTCGACGTGACTTGAACTTATCTTCCGAGACTCAGTTCTCTGTGCTTCGTAGATTTTGTCTGCTCGTTTAAAGCTGAGCCATTCTCATGCCGCGGAAATGCAGTTCCACCATCTTTCGGGCGTCACTATTTGTAACCAACTAAATTTCGCCTTCGGAGAGGAGCGCTCGTCGCGCTGGAGAGCTCTCTATTGGAACTCAGCGAAACCTTTACTGCTGAGTAGTTGCTGAGCGCGACCGTTCTCTACAACGCAGCAGAAAACCGAAGCTGCTTTTCGAGCGCTCTCGGTAGCCTGCAGCAACGGCGCTAAATTCGCCCAACTACGAAAATAGTAAGCGGCGTATTCAAATTAGAAGATCAGTCGTGGACAGACGTAGCGAAGCTTTAAAGTAAATCGGAGAAAGACTGCTGGAAAGAAACTGCCGGAGCCGGCATCGGCGTGTGAACTCGACAGGATGTAACAGAAGCTGAAACGGCACAGCCGGATATATGCGTACATCGCCATTACGGCGCGGAGCAATGGGACGTCTCCATAGAGAAAGAAAGAAACGCTTGAGCGTCCTCGTGAGCGGAGCGGGGGGGGGGGGAGGCAAACTCTGAAGCCAGAGGCAGTGCGCGTGACCTAGCAGCTCGGCCGCTGCTACGCGAGTCTTTGTCCTACCGAGCTCGGTCCGGCCCTTGGCAACGCCGGACGAGTCCAGATGCACATGTCAGCGAGTAAGTGGACTTTCTGTGGGCGAATGTCGAACATCCCCCAGCTCAGTCTGCGCGTTTTAAATCGATGCAGCCCAACGAGCCTTATAAGGCAGATTTTGGCTCTAGCATTGCGTTTCGCCGCCCGAGCAGGCCGGCGCTTTTTAGACCAATTCTGTCACCGCCGCCACCTCTTTTCCGCCTTCTTCTCACTGCACCGACGCGACGAAGTACCTGCAAGCGGTGGGCGTGCGTGCTCACAAGCTTCGCCGGCGGCCGCCGTGCGTGTCGTTCTTCTGGCTATACAGGGATTCGGCCGGCAATATACGCGTTCGCGAGTCCTGTCGGGATGGAAACGGAAATAGCTCTCGTTCTAGTGCTGGGCAACGCTAAGCTCTGATATGGCGGCGGCGGCAGAAAAAATACTAACTGATTAGCAGCCTCAATTGTATAGCGACAGAAGAGCCTGAACGGCTATCGCCACCGCTTGCAGCGACAATAAAGGATCGCCCGCCGCAGGATTCGAATCCATGACCTCACGACCGAGGTCGTGAAAGCCAAGTGCCTTACCTAGTGTGCGAGCCCAGTTCACCAGAAGACGGGCCGCCAAGAATCCAGCAGCTGTAGATTTGTGTGCATTCGACATGTGGCAGGAAATATATTTCCCCAAGCCCATTCTAAGGGCTAGGTTTTAAAACTCTTGAGCAATACTGGATCGTGCTTGGCAATACTATTGACAAAAGGGCGAATATATATTGTGAAATGAACTAGACCGTACGAAGATCCCCGGGGTATCTAATGCGTAACGGGGCTCCTCAGACGATCGTTACCAGTTGGCATTATTTGCTTTGAAATCTGCCACTTTCAGGAGAGGACATAAACCATTGTAGCGCAGTGTCAGCCATGCCCAGGCGTGACGATGCGTGTGTGGTCAAGAAGGACTTGGCGAGCGATAATGTCAGACGCTGCCGTGAAATTCAGCAGAACCAGCAGAGAGACTCCACATAAGTCAGCATCTGGGCTTGTCTGTCGCGAACTTTGCATAAGCCACATTATACTTCTTCTCACCGACCTGCCCGGGGTTGACATCAAGCAGCATATATAATTCAATGCTCTGTAACTCACTTTTAGGTCCCCTTATTCTTTTGCTCCAGAATACCTATCGGAAATCCTTCCACATCGGGCTAGGCATCAGGCCACCCGCTCGTCTGACTCAAGTTGTTTAGCCGTGAGTCTTTGAATCGCTGGCGTTCGGTGACCGTTCGGCGACTTCAGTTCATAGAGGTTCCCAAAGTCTGTAGCGAACTCCCGACTGATATCGATACGTCCCCTAAATTGACTTTGCCTAAAAGAGAGACTAAAGCCAACTTTTTATCACACCATTTACTCCGTCCTTGTGTATTGTCCTTTGAGTGCCGACACTGCACTTGTTATCTCTTACAAATTGACGTGATTCCTTCCCGGCATATGCAAAGTGCCTATAGAGATATTCTGCTCTCCCGGCGTGCTACACTACGGTCTTATTATAATTATGTAGATGTGGCGATTCTATAAAAAAATAATACATTTCATGTGTGTAGCGCCAAGTAATAACATATGCTTCGGAGGCTCGAGCCCACGATCTCGGTTCGATAGACCCTAGTCGAGGGCTAGTGTCTTAACCACTGGGCCAAAACGCCTCGACACGAATGAGCCGCTGCTCCAAAGCTTTGGCTCCTACGATTTCAACTCGGGAGCCCTTGCGTAGCTACTCCCTGCATCCGGTGTCAGAGGTCTGCTCTTTAAGCCTTGTAGAGAGACTCCGTTGAGAGGACCGGCCCGAGCTGGTCGCCGGTCGCCCTGAAGGCTGCTGACCCCAGCCCCGTGGGTG
Organism: Cristatella mucedo; assembly: GCA_009760855.2. Classification (NCBI taxonomy): domain Eukaryota; kingdom Metazoa; phylum Bryozoa; class Phylactolaemata; family Cristatellidae; genus Cristatella; species Cristatella mucedo. The sequence goes on from WPIO01000013.1 coordinate 7,220,161, forward strand.
TACCCGTGTTTCGGAAGTCAACCGAGGAGGTGATGGCGGCGACGGTAGATAGCGGAAGTGGAAGCGAAGGGACGTTTCTCGAGCGCCCGCGCCTATCCTTTCGTCCAGGCGACGTGAGCACAAACCGCCAAGTGCAGCTGCGAGCCTCGGCGGCCCGCTGATACAGCTGACGCTCTCCGAGCGCAGTGCGCACGGGCAGGTCCGTCAGGTCGGCAAGGCGAAAGCAGGTGAGGCACGCTGGAAGGACTTTGAAATAACGCAGCGGGGACGCCCTGTCCGGCGTCTGCGGCGGCCCCGGCTCATCCGCCCGCTCGCTCCCGGTGGACTGGCAGCCCCATTAAATCGGCATCCGAGCGGCTGCTTTGCCCAGGGTTAGCTGCGGCAAGCTCGCGCTGCCGGGCTTACACGCGTGCGTCTGCAGTGTTTGCAGGCGAGGCGATCGGTGGCGGCAGCCGCTCGCCGGTCCAGAAAACGCCAACGGCTTCGTTAGGCGTGTTCGCGTTTGCTGGCTATCCCACTAAGGAGCTCGCTTCCGCCGAGCCATGATTCCACCGCGATGGCTCTGCGGTTCGACAGTCCATCCGCAGTCTGACGACGGCAGCCGAGACGCAGCTACTAACACGTCGCTATGGGGCGCTGCTGCGCTCAAGGAGCCGTGCGGTAGCGGGCGGAGCCTTGCGGTAGGATACAAATTTGGGATCTTAAATAAGGACTTCAGCTTATAGCGAAAACGTTCAATCTTAGGTAGTGATTCGGAAGCTGAGACGCTCTTATGGCCGGCCCCGTGGTCAATGCTAGCCTGTAGCTGTAGGCGACTCCAGCCCCACCCATATCCTGCCCCCCAGTCCCCTCCCAGTTCCTTCCCAGTGCCCAGTCCCTCCCAGCAAACTCCAGCCTCCTCTCAGATCATAGCGCCGCCCCGTCCAGTACTCAGCCCCACCCCGAACAGCAGACTTCAGCCCCCCCCCCAGGACAGCAGACTCCAGCCCCCTTCGCAGCAGTTCCCAACCAATCTCAGCAGTCCCCCAGCTCATCCCATTGGGTGGCGCCCCCATTGCCGCCGTAAACCGAAGCCCATCCCGGCCGGCGACGGCTAACTGGTAGAGATGTACTGGTCCTCTTGCTTCTGTGCCTCCCGAGTGCGGCACACGGGTAAGGCGCTAGCCTTTAATGACCCAGGCAATGGGCTCGAGCCCTGTGGCAAATGTAAAGGGCCTGCATAGAAATTAAGTTTTCTTAGGGCAAAATACAAATGCAAGGGTAAAATTGATCTACCAAAAATAGGATATGAGTAGTATACGTACATTAGCCGGTGGTGCCCTGTCCTGTCGGAGTTGCTACCACCGACTACCGGTCTAGGACGCTTTCGTAACAACGCTACGCTGTGCCGCCATCTCACGGTTCGATAGCGAGGCTCGCGACGGGCGCTGTACGTGGAAAATGCACCCATACTCGGGCGGTCGAGTCTCGAGTCGAATTTACACAGCCTTGTGGGATATCGTAACCCTCGGCGTGGCCCCCCCCCCGCAGGGTCTAAAACGAGCGAGGCAACCAGCAATGCCAATGATTGGCAGGGTAATCCAGTGACATTCCAGGAATTCCAGATAATTGACCGGGAAACCCGACTGTCCACGTATGCTCTGCTCTACTCTAGCTATTTGGCTACTCTGCGACCTGGAAAATTGGTCTCGGCCGCCACGCTTCCGCTTCTGATACACGCGCACTTCAGGGTGGCAGCGCTGGACGAACTCCATTGCCGGATTCAGTAGCCGGACGCGAAGCGCTTGCCCCCAGTTCAGGGCGAAAATAATCGCCCTTCTTGCTGTCTTGAATTTGCAGCCTTGATAAGTGAGCGATAGTGTCGCAGCCGTCGATCGCTGCAATATTTCGACCCGAGGCGCTGGGGTCACGGATCGGTGAGCGACGCTCCCCCCTCGAGAACCGCTCCACGCGACCCGGCTAGTGTCCTGCTCGGCGAAATGCTCGAGAACGCCGCCGCTTCCTGAAGCCTACCGGTGCCGTTCACGTTTGTCAGCCATCGCGCTGGGAAGACCGGTCTCTCCCGTCTCCATCCTACGAGCAGCAGAAGAAGAAAGACCGGGGAATAGGAGGAACGCAGCCGAGAAGGGAGCGAACACAGCAGGAGGAGAGACAGGGCGACCGAGCGAGACAGCGGCGGATAGCACCCGCGCACATGCTCGTATGCGTTCGTGAATGAGCGGGGGGGGGGGGGAAGAGAGTAAGAAAGAGGGAGAGAGAGAGAGAGAGAATACTAGCTGATTTAAAAGCCTCTTTTGTAGAGCGACAGAAGAGCCTTTACGGCTATCACCACCCCTTGCGATTTGAACCCACGACTTCGAGACCGAGGTCGTGAAAAGCAACCGCCTTACCTAGTGAGCCATCACGACTCACCAGAGAGAGAGAGAGAGAGAGAGAGAGAGAGAGAGAGAGAGAGAGAGAGAGAGAGAGAGAGAGAGAGAGAGAGAGAGAGAGAGAGAGAGAGAGACAGAGAGACAGAGAGACAGAGAGACAGAGAGACAGAGAGAGACAGAGACAGACAGAGACAGACAGAGACAGAGAGAGACAGAGAGAGACAGAGAGAGACAGAGAGAGAGAGAGAGAGAGAGAGAGAGAGACAGCGAGAGAGAGGAGAAGAAGAAGAAAACAACTGGAAAGGGAATGCACACCCGGAAAAACGGAGAGAGATGACCAACTTAATGAGAGAGGGTACGCCCAATCGCGAACTCGTGCGTAAGTCGGCGAGAGAGAGAAAGAGAGAGAGAGAGAGAGAGAGAGAGAGAGAGAGAGAGAGAGAGAGAGAGAGAGAGAGAGAGACTAGAGCGAGCGCGTGAGAGACAGTGAGAGAACGAGAGCGAGAAACAGTCACACTGACGTGTACATCAACGTTAGCGCACGGCAGCTTGTGTGCACCAGAGAGAGGTTGAGCGAGCGAAATGCGTAGAGCGAAATGCGTACACTAACATCTGAGCTCGCTCGCTCGCTCACTAGCACGCACGCGCGCTCACACGTGCACTCGCACGCGCGTGTTGAGGTGGAAGCAAAAAAGCGTGCCAGGTGCGAGCGGTGCACGGCAGGCCGGCTCGCGTGCTTTAGCGCCGCCGCGGGGCGCTGGTGGGGCTCAAAAGTGCCGCGGTAGCTTCAGTGCTGCTGTTTACTCGCCGCACCCAAGCACGCTAGCGATGGTAATAGTAATTAAGTGGCTCTCGAGCTAATTTGGCAGCCCAGGTCGAGCGAGTGATTCGGGTAGAATTTTTTCGATCGGTCCATCCGGCCGCGACCTCGCTCGTCATCGATGCAGTATCTCACGCACCGCTCAGTCGCTCCACACTGCGGCATCGGCGAGCCGTAAGCAATGGCGAACAGGTGCGAGGCGGGGGAGGGGAGGGGGGCGGCGGGGCGGAGCTCGGTTGGAGAGACGATCATCGGGCGCTAATGTGCCGCCCGGCGACTGGTGAAAAGTAGCCAGGCCGGAGCGCCAGGATGGAGCACTCATTGTCGTAGTCAACGATAGTGGCATTTGACGATCTGCTAGCTAGCTAGGGGCCATCAGTCGGAGGCCCGTCGTACCGGCCCGCTTTCGAGCTCACGTCGGTCCGACCGGGCGGGCACATTTTTTTCTCGAAGGAAATTGCGGTTTTTTTGAGGAGTCGATATTAGCGAGGAATTTTCTTCGGTGCCACTTCTCATTAAGCGCTCTGCTTTTGCGTTTCCGTCGCCGAAAACCACCGCCCGCGAGCCCACCGAGTGCTCGCTAGTCCAAAGGGCTCGTCGAAGTGCGGCACCTCGAGAAAAGCTCCGACGCTTCGAAGCTCCGCCCGGAAGCGCAGTAATCGCAGGCGCGGCTCAAGTTTATTTATTATTACGATTTACTAAATAGTTCCGAAAGGTCATTTAAAGGTATATTGCTGGAACTCCGACGCCTATCGCATCGTTGGCGGGGATCCTTTGTTCTTCCGGCAAACTTCGACCGGCCGCCAGGTCCGCTGTCAGGCAGACCTTCTATCCACTGTGCCGTGAACCGGGGCCGGCCTGTTGCCGGCTCGCCGGTCTCACCGGCCTCCTCCGACACTTTGTTAGTCCGAGTTTGAGTCCGCCAGCTAGCTTCTCGAGCCCATCGCCACCGCGGCCTCCGTACTTCGGGAGCGGTCGGGCGACCACTGCGTGTGAAGATGCCGCTCGGGTGAAATCGAATCGGCGATTTTCGCTGGCGCTGGGAAGTTTTGAGCGCAGCTGACAGAGGGCTTTCGGGAGCGTGCTCTCGATGGTAGCGAATTATAAGAAACTTGTTTTCCAGCATGGTCTCAACTTTTCTGTCTCTTTCCTGCAAACGATGCATAAGCTATTGGCAGAAGACTTCCCCTAAATCTGTGTATAGCTTTTAACTGCCTGCTCACTCGAAGCTTGAAAATCCAGATGCCTCAGTGAACAAAAATATTTGCTTCCCAATATCTCTGTAAACATTTCTCGAACAAAAGACGATATGCTTTAATGCACTGAGTTTCAAAGAGTGGTCATATATTGTACACTAGATTGCATGTGAATGAAAAATCACGGAAAACTTCAAATTCGCTTTTACATAGCTTATAAAGGCAGGCACAGCACGACTTCCTGTCAGTCTAGCTCGCTCCGGTAGCCACCTAAGCTGACCCAAGCAGAAGCTGGGCAGCCAGACAGGCGTGCGACAACGAAGGGGGAGCCTCAGTGCCTAAAACTCAAGCCGCTAGAACGCCATGGCAGCCGTTTGAACAATCGTTTTAAGCTGAGAGTCCTTTATAAGTCTGCAGCCTATACAAGGTTTATAAGCGTCTATAGCTCAAGG
>WPIO01000013.1:7230000-7260000 GCA_009760855.2 Cristatella mucedo
GGGCGCGGTCAGGCCGGCGGCAGGTGGGTTGATGGAAGGGAGGCGGGTGGCGGGTGGCACGCTGCCTGACGCGGCGGCTGCGGTGAGCCGCCCGCGAGGCAGCTCGATTTCAGCAGGCGGCGCTCGCGCTACCGTTTCGGCGGCGGTGGCGGCGGAGGCGGACTCGCTGCGGAGGCCAGCGAGTGCGCGTCCGCCTCAACGGCGGCGGCTCGGGGCGCGCACCGACAGCCGGCGAGGCGTACTCCGGTCAGCGGAGAGGGTTCCGCAATACGACGAACGGCCGCGAACCGCGGCACCGCCACCGCGGATGGGCGCGAGCGGCGGCGGCGCGGCATTCAACCGGCGACTGAGTCAGGCGTCTTTCTGCCGGCTGTTGCTGCAGCGCTTCGCACGACAATAAGCCGCGGCGAGTTACGGTTATTATGGCGGCGACTGTAACAAGGCGACCGCACCTGAGCCGCTACCGAGCTGACCGCGATCCACCTGCACTGGAGAGCGCGCTAGCGAGGGCTGGCCCGCGCCCGCGCGTCCCCTGCTTCCAGACAGACGCCCGCCGGGCCGGCGAGTGCGCTCGCTGCTCGCTGTTTGCGCACGTCGATCTGCAGAGCGTTTCCTAGAGCAGACGAGTAAATAGCTGGAGCCAGCGACGCCGCGCAGAAGAAAGAGGGCACGGTCGTGCAGCGCTTACGGCTGCGGTAGGGCGTGCTTCAAGCTTCGCAGCGGCACCTGTTTGTACCTGTCCGCTTGTGCACAGACAGGGTCTCATTCGATGCAGCGGATTCATTTTGAGCCTTTTCAAGAAGCGGTGCGCACGAACGAGCTACCACGCGGAAGTGGCTACTTATTTTCGCAAAAAAACCTTCGGAGTGCACAAGAAAAGTCGTGTCAGTTCGCAATGCAGGACTTCAGATTAGACGTGCCCAAAAGAAAAGCGTCGTATCTCGTATAAGCGAAAAAGCGATATATATATCTATGTGAGGACAGATTGGCGGGACGTCAAGCGCTAATGCTCTCCGCTGGCTGTCCGGAAAGCTGCGTCTGGCCACAAGCGGAAGTCCGCAATTTGCACAGACGTTAGAGAGAGAGAGAGAAGGGGAAAGAGAAAGAGAGAGAGAAAGTGAGAGAGAGAGAGAGAGAGAGAGAGAGAGAGAGGGAGAGAGAGAGAGAGAGAGAGAGAGAGAGAGAGAGAGAGAGAGAGAGAGAGAGAGAGATTGGCTCGGAGGATTTTTAGCCGGACAGCTCTTCACTTGCAATACTTGGGCGAGGACGTATTTCGCAACGTACAAGACGTGGCCCAACGTGGACGAAAAGTTTTTATCGTTGAACTAGTTTTAATGATATCATACAGAATATGGAAATAAATAAAAATGATTCACTTGTATAGCGTCATAAAGTTCGTATCTCAATCAAAGAAGACAACTAGTCCTCTGGACCCTATTCCCACTGTCCTGCTCCTACGTTGCATTGATCTGCTGCTGCCATGCATAACTAACATAATTAATATGTCATTAGCCTCAGGTCATGTCCCAGCACCTTTCAAAAAAGCTGTAGTCAGGCCACTTCTCAAGAAAGCTACACTAGACCGAGAGAATTTGAGCAACTACCGCCCAGTTTCCCTTCTACCATTCCTATCAAAGACACTCAAACGGGTCGTGGCGGACCAGCTGAACTCTTATATCGAAACCTCACACCTTGCTAGTAAGTTCCAGTCTGGCTTTAGAGCTAATCACTCCACAGAGTCAGCATTGCTTCGGGTATACAACGACCTATTTAGGAATGCAGACATGGGTAGAGTGTCTCTGCTTGTTTTGCTCGATCTTTCGGCAGCTTTTGACACCAACGATCACAAAGTTCTTCTAGAGCGCCTCTCGTCTCGCCTGGGCATCACTGGCACTGCTCTGCAGTGGTTCAGGTCCTATCTCAGTGGGAGACTCCAGAGTATTGACGTGAATGGACAAAGATCATCCGAAGTACCTCTGAAATATGGAGTACCTCAGGGCTCAGTGCTAGGTCCAGTTCTTTTCACGGTTTATACTCTGCCTCTTGCTGATGTGATTGCCAAGCACAATCTAGGCTTTCACTTCTATGCGGATGACACTCAGTTGTACCTTTGCTTTGATCCCTCCCAGCCTTCGAGCACCTCAAATTCTCTCAACTCACTTGCTGCATGCATTGATGACATCCGCACATGGATGGCAGCAAATTTTCTAAAACTAAACGATGATAAAACTAACTTACTTGTTATGGGAAAACCCAGTGTGATTCACAAATTGGAAAGGCTGACGCTCAAAATTTGCTCTGCCAGCATATCTCCAGTTGAATCAGCTCGAAATCTAGGTGTCATATTCCAAAGCGACTTCTCGTTAGACGACCATATCAGCTCCACAGTCAAATCCGCCTATTTTCAGCTTCATAACATTGCTAAAATTCGGGCTTGTTTAGATAAATATACCACATCTAAGTTGGTCCATGCATTCGTGACATCCCGTCTCGACTTCTGCAACTCACTGCTTACTGGCCTACCAGCATGTGCGATCAGGCGATTGCAGCTGGTGCAAAACTCTGCAGCTAGACTTGTCTGTCGTGAGCGTCGCAGTTGCCACTCCACTTCTCGCCGACCTGCACTGGCTACCAGTCAAGCAATGGATTGACTTCAAGGTTTTGTCGCTCACTTTTAGGTCCCTTCATCCTATGGCTCCAGCTTATCTTTCAGATATACTACCCCATCAGGCAAAGCATCGTACCACTCGCTTTTCGGAATCCAACAGTCTAGAAATACCTCGTACAAACCTTAAATCCTTTGGAGACCGTGCATTTAGTTTATATGCTCCCAAAGCCTGGAACTCCCTCCCGACCTGCGTCAGAACATCCCCCAACCTGACCACATTTAAAAGGAACCTAAAAACACACCTATTTAGGACAGCATTTAGCGGGTCCCTGTGATTCGTCCTTGGTGTGCTTATGCGTGCTGACACTGCATGCTGCCACTAACCACATTTGCATGCTGACCCTGTGCATGTCACCCCTAACCATGTTATTCATGTTGTTTGTTTATCAAGCATGAATTTACTCACCACTCAATTGCATTTCCCTTTGCAGCAAATGTGAAGCGCCTAGATAGAGATTGAGTTCTCTGGGGGCGCTTTATCAAGTGAATTATTATTATTATTATTATTATAAGTGAGCTGAATCTCTATCGAGACGCTTGACATGTAGCACATGGCTCGAGCTCACGACCTCGATAGCCAGACGTGATCACCTTGACCTTGGTCGTTTGAGGCGAGCACCCGCACCCCTGGGTTAAGCGAGGGCTAGAGCTTCAGCACTCGAGGTCGAGACTCGAATGAGCATGAGCTTTTCCTTTTTTTTCCAGCAGCGACAGCTGAAGGATCGAGAAGGATCGAGAGCTGAAACCGCAGTTAGTTTTCTATAGAATATTGGGTCTTGTATTTTACAAAAACCGGTTAAAAAGCTCGTGCGTGCTATCGCAGGATGTGCGACCTTAACGGCGACTCAGCTTTTCACAATTTCCTTGCAGGATTTTAGCAGGCGTGGCGACGGAGCCTAAATGAGGTTTCGCTTCACGAACTCCTGATAACCGTTTAGATTATGCATAATACAAAAAATGTCCTACCTTCACACTACATCGAAATTTTTGCACGCAGGAATTGGTGGTTGAGTGCACCGTCAAATTTAATCTAAATTGCACGCTTTCCAATCGGTCTGTCTGCGCGACAGCCACAAACGTTCGCTAGCATGCAAACGAATATATATTACGCATCGGATCCAGAAAAAGATATTGGTTGCGGTGTGAAAATGTGTGCGAACAGACAGATCGCCCCTCGCGCTGCGGAGTCCCATCAGCTTTTCCCCCGTCCAGCACTCTGTCGATGAATGAGAAGGAGGCTCAGAAGAAGCGCGCTGGCTTGGCCCAGTGATTAAGGTGCTCGCCCCGACCGAGGCCTGGCCGAGGCCCAGGGCTCGAGCCCCGCGGCATATGTGAAGCGCCTGAATAGAGATGAAGCTCTCTCGGGGCGCTATACAAGTTATATATATATATATATATATATATATATATATATATATATATATATATATATATATATATATATATATATATATATATATATATATATATATATATATATATATATATATATATATATATATATATATATATATATACATATACATGTATGTATATACACACACACACACACACACACACACATATATATATATATATATATATGTTTAAAGATTTTGGAGCGTAGAGGCAGTAGGGATGAGATGAACTTTAAAGAGCTCGCCGTTCGCCGGCCCTCGCGCACTCCGCTACAATGGAGCGACGGAGGCTCACGGCTGCAGCCGACAGTCGACGGGCGGCCGGCGAACAGCGAGCGCTTCTTCCTCTCGGCCGCGGGTCGCCGTCCCACAATCGGGCTTGCTCGAGCCCGCATGCGCGCCGGTCGGCGCGCTGGTCGCGAGCGACGCCAGCGTAGCAACGAGCCGAAACGGAAGAGACTCGGCGCGACGACGGCGAGGAGACGGAGACGTCCTCAGAGCTGCGGCGGACAGAGACGGGCGCACATCGCTAGCCGCTAGCTCGGCCGCCGGCTCCCGACTGACGCCGCTGCAGGCCGCTGCGGACGCTGCAAATTGCACCGCCCGCTGCGACTGCGGCTGCGGCGGCCGAGTGCAGAGTCATTATTTCCGCGCTCCGAAATCGCGACTCGATCGGCCCTCGGCGTCGCTCTACTGCACCGTCGCGCGCGCGCGCCGCCCGCCCGCTCGCGGCGACAGCGACGCGGGCTTCGCGCGCGCGCGAGTTCGTCGCTCGACGCCGCCTGCGTCCGCCCGCTGGTCGGCATCGGGGCCGCTCTGCGAGGGATAACGCACCTTTTACGACAAAGGTCGTGGGCTCGAGCGCTGCTGCATGTGTGCAGCGCCCGGATGAAGATGGAGTTCTCTTAGGGCGCTGCGCGAATGAAGGACTTTAATTAGTTTTGAAATTTAATTTTAGCCTCGTATAATGGACGTGGTGGAGCGGCGCCCTCGTCGTCGATCTAACCTTGTTATGGTTGTTGACACTGTCCACGTTACCACTAATCAGTTCAAATCATGCTTCCTTTGCAGCACAGGTAAAGTGCCTAGAAAGAGCCGCTCCGCGCAGACAGCAGCTCTGCTCGGCTGTACCGGCGATTCCGCGCAGAGCTCTCGGCCGCGCTCGCGCTACACCGACGCCATCTACGGCTCCCCGTAAAAGCCCTAGGCACCCAGCTTACGCGACCGCATCGCGTGGTGGCTGCCGCCCCCCCCCCCCCCCCCCGCGCTGAGGAAGCCGCCTGCTAAGAATAAATAGATTTTCCTCTATTAACCAAAATAAATCTGATTTCGCTCGCAGCGCGCACATCGATTCGGGAACCTGTTGCGGTTCGACCGTCGGCTTCGCGGGTGATGGACGAGAAGCAGGCGTCGGTGTCACGTGGTGCGATACCTTGCGGTCTGCGCGGGTGATGGACGCGAAGCAGGCATCGGTGTCACGTGGTGCGATGCCTTGCGGTAGCCGTCGGTATCCCGCCAGTGTCACGTGGGAGCCGTCGGCATCGCGTCGTCGGTATCCCGACAGCCGTAAGCGCGCGTGGATAGCGAACCGCACGGTTCCTAACGTTCTATTCCTGTCAGCTTCTTGAATTTTCTCAGTAATTCGCCTGCAATTCGTATGCGCCGAACGATTCGCAACGCTCGCCAAGAATACAAGGACAGCTATTGCGGGGCAGAGCGGTGCGTTTATTGAGTGACCCTAGGATTGGCGCGAGCTCGTGCGCTGGCGGAAGTGCCGAGGCTTCCCAATTTGTTTGTGGATGCGGGTGGCTCTGGCTCTCCGTGGGGGGGGGGGGGATGAAAGGGCGGAGGCAAAGCCGCCGTCAAGCTACGCTGCGCTTATAGTTCGCGAGGTCACAGTGGTGCCGACTAAGCAAAGCTGCGCACGACGGCGTGGCGCGAAGTCGCAAAACTCGACGAAGCGCCGACGTACGGCATCGGTCGTCCGTCGCGCTGTCGTAGGTCGAAGGCGTAGGCGCCACTCATTTAGTCAGCAGCCGCAGCTGTCGCCCGGACTCTGGCCACTCGCCGGCGTCGCTGAAGGATCGCGCGCGGGCGTGCCGCCCGCTAGCGGCTGCGCGGCGAGCGTCGGTCGAGTAAGAGAATTTTCGAGCGTAGCTCGTCGCCAGCCGGCTTCCGGCGCCGCCGGCGGGCGAGGGACGCGCGCGTCGAATCGTTTCCTTGTTATTTGGCAGCGGGCGCTCCGGGCTGCGTGAGCGCCGCGCAGCCTTGTCGGTGCGCCCGCGGCGTCCAGGTAGCGGCGGCGAGCGCTCCGCTGCCGCCTCCTGAGCGGCGCTGCCTCATCGTTCTCCCAGCGATTCGCTTCGAAATGCGGCAGCCGCTTACGCTATCGATTAAGTCACCCGCTTTGCCGGCCCAGCCCCGCGAGATGCACTCGCCCTGGCCGGATGGACGGACGGATGGACGTTCTCACTTGACTGCGCCGATTTCAATCTCGGGCTTGGCTCGAGCTCGTGTGCTCGGCTGTGCCGCAGCGAGCGCGAGTGCGTCGAGATCGAGGCCAGCGTCGGCAGCTCCTGGCCGTTAGCTGCTGGCGCGGCTGCGAGCAATGCGCGCGAGATATTGCGGCACGCCTGGAAGCCGCGCCCGGGTTCAACTCGGCGGACGATTGGCCCGCTTTCAGGCGATCGGCTCGTGTCGGTCAAGTTCAAGCGCGGGTCAATTGCAGCGCTTAGCCTCGACGCCGCTGCTAACGAGACCTGTCAGTCAAACCAGCTGCAGCCTTCTAAGAATAAGAAGGCGGGGGAATTGCATATACGAACGCCTAGGCAGCGGCTAAAATGCAATTAGGGAGTCGGCGATGGAAGTCATGTAGGCAGGGTTAGCTCGCTCGCGAAAAGACTCGGGAAGTGGAGGGCGACGCTCGAGACCGGTCGCTCCCTCTCATTGAGCGACGATTCTCGAAGCTACGATGGCGCCCGCACGCGGCTCGGATCGGCGTATCGCGGGTTCGGCGTAGCTTGCAAGCTGCTTGCACCGCCGCGGCGACACTTCGAGCGGCGGCGCTGCGATGTCGTCTCGTGCGCTGCTCTCCTGCCCACGTGTTTGCGAACGTCGATCGGAGCTGGCACCGCCGAGCGACCGCGACTGTCACAGCCAGGCTGCTTTTCGCGAGCTCGCACAGATCCGAAGGCTCGCACAGATCCGAAGGCTCGCACAGATCCGAAGGCTCGCACAGATCCGAAGGCTCGCACAGATCCGAAGGCTCGCACAGATCCGAAGGCTCGCACAGATCCGAAGGCTCGCACAGATCCGAAGGCTCGCACAGACGAGTGCTTACGTTTGCCGACCGACCGGCAACGGTGCTTCGTCGGTGGCGCGTCCGAATGGCGGAATAGCCGTATGCACTTTTTGACAGCGCTTCAAAAAAGAAGTTTCTTTGGTTGGCAGCATTGCAGCATTGGTCGACGGCTGTTGGTCCCCCGTCTCAGCCCAGGTGCTAGGCGCTCTCGAACTTTGCGAGCACCTAGCTGGCGGGTTCGAGTCCAGCAGTGGGCAATTGCCCTGTGCCTACTGCAAGCGATAGCCGCTAACGTTCACCTGCCGCAAATGTTCTCGTGCACGGGCTTCCTGTGCACTGCCGAGCTGGTTTGGTCCAGCGGTTCAGGTGCTCGCCCCACCAAGGTTATTCTGGCTGAGGTCGTGGGATCGAGCCCCGAGGCATATGTGAAGCACCTGAGTAGAGATTAAGTTCTCTTGCGGCGCTATACAAATGAATTATTTCATTCTATTCTTGCGTAATCGAAAAAAATTCGATCGCAGAGAAAAGTTCTTAAGCTGACCCATAAGGCCCCGCCACGGCTTGGTCCCCTGCACACCTAGCTGAACTGCTACACCAGTTTCAGCCCCTTCGTGCCCCCAGGTTCTCTGCGGAAAATAAACAAGCCGTTCCATTTCTCCGCTTAAAGGCCGTTGGCGACAGAAGCTTTTGCTCAGGCGGTCCTAGACTGTAGAGCTCACGTCCACAATTCTTGCACAGCGACGTCTACTCCACTGCTGCCGACTATGGGCCATCCTTTTCAGCGGTCCTGAGCTTCAACTTCCATGCTACTCACTACCTCAACTGCCATCCTGACTCTGCTATGCTTCTCACTTTTCCTTTGTTGCGTGAGATGAAGTCTGTTGGCTGCCGAATGCTTACTGAAAGCCGCTTAGGCTTCGAGGGTGCTATAGAAAACTCTCTTGCGTAACACTCACATAGTCTCTGTGGCTTTGTAGAATTGCAGACAGAGATACATTAAATTGCATTACGTCGACTGCACCGCCGCGGCGGCTCGCACACTTCAGCAGTTATTGCCTTCGCATTTATTTGAGGTATCCCGAGTCATTAGCCTCCGAGAGGCGCGTCGTCGCCATCGGAAGCTGTCGCGTGACGGCATCGAAAGAGCGTTTTAAGTTGTCCTCAAGTCCGGAGCGCAATAACCTGCAAAAAGAGACGCCTTGACGCAGCCTTGGCCTCACAATACAGGAACTACAGAGAGCCAGATCGCCGAAAAGTGCTGTGAACGAGTACGTTGTCGGCTGTTGTCTATCGCGTTTTTAATAAAAGTAACTCTTACCCGCGCATCTTTTCACAAGCCAACTTCGTGCGCAAAATAGTACTGCGACATCGCTTGGAGGTCTGAATGCGTGAGAATTATGTTTTTTTTTTATGAAACTTTCGCTAACTGACAAATGTATCTGTTGGACGTGCTATGCGCGCGCCTTCGTAAAAAGCTGGCAGACGACGGCTGCACCGGATATCCTGAGCGATCTGCCCCGTTTAATCTTGAATGAAGCACTATCTAGGTCAAGGTCTCCGAGTTCTACCTCGGCAGGTTCATCTTCGCAGTAAGATGTTTGCTTACACGCAAGTGCTGGCTGCTTTTACCGCATACTCGTGGCCCGTTTTGTAAGGTTGACACGACGCGCTGCTCTCCTAATGCCCATGAGCCGTCGGACATGTTTAGAGAGAGAGAGAGAGAGAGAGGGAGAAAGAGAGAGAGAGAGAGAGAGAGAGAGAGAGAGAGAGAGAGAGAGAGAGAGAGAGAGAGAGAGAGAGAGAGAGAGAGAGAGAGAGAGAGAGAAAGAGGCAGAGAGAGAAAGAGAGAGAAAGAAAGAGAGGGAGGGGAGAGAGAGAGAGGGGAGAGAAAGAGAGAGAAAGAGAGAGGGGAGAGAAAGAGAGAGAAAGAGAGAGAGAGAGAGAGAGAGAGAGAGAGAGAGAGAGAGAGAGAGAGAGAGAGAGAGAGAGAGAGAGAGAGAGAGAGAGAGAGAGAGAGAGAGAGAGATGGAGCACAACTCGTATGCGTTGTCTGGATATTGAGCTTAGTTAGGCCTGGCGACGTTGCGCGTGTATATCGCAAACGACGAAATGCGGTAGGGCTGGAAAGATGCGAAAAACTCTTGAGAGTCCATCAAAGAAAGGGCGAACGTAGCTCTGCCGCTCTGGGTGGGCGGCTCACACTGTCACCGTGGTTGCTATTTGCTGAGGACTTGCAACGAAACAGATGCTGGCAGCGCTGCAGGAGCGAGATTCTTGTGTAGTCTGGCGTGTCTGAGCTATCCAATATACAGGAAAGCTTTTGACATGATCTGACAACAAAATAAGCAGGGGCATGTGGCACGGGCATCAGGTGACCTGCATTCGGCGTTGGCTAATGTCTCGTGTGTCACACGCCGGACGCCTGCCGAGGCACACGCATCTGCAGTGAACTTCGCCTAGCACTAGCGCAGCGTCGCCGCCCAGCGGGAGTGACCGCCAGCAGGAGATTCGACCTCGTTGTGACTCCTGCCGATTGTTGTCATCCTGGCAGCTTCCTAAAATATCCAATAGCTGGCATTTGCCTGTCAAGCCAAGCGCGACCAGCTGTGGTATTCCAGGAGCTGCAGGATGCTAATTTGGCATCGCGCTGTTGCTTACTCTTGCCTCTGGTCCTTTTAAGTGGAAAATTGCCGATTGCCAGAGATCGAGCCGTCGTATGGAGCTGAGTTGCGCAAGCGTGTTCTGCTGAAATGGCCTCTGTTTTGCTAGCGACGATTGCTTGTCGTAGTGGTACAGGACACGTGTCCTTTGTTGTGTACCGCCTGCTGCTCCGAGTGGCTAACGCACGGGCTCGGGCTCCACAGGCAGATAGCAAAGAAAAGAGCGAAGGTTCAAAGGCTGATTCAACAGCTCAACTCATTTACTCTGAGGCAGAACAGCCTCAGCGGCCACCAACCCGGCTCTTAGCCGACCGTAAACAATTGCCAGCTGCAGGACTCGAACCTGCGACCTTGGTCATGAAATGGAAGCACCTTCTGGCCCCCCCCCCCCCCCCGCTAAGACCTGAGTGTACCTACGTATATATCAAGAGAGACTCCCTCTTTTAAGAGAGCTTTAGCCAAACGACTGCCTCATCAAAAACTTATTTCATTTAATTGTTAGGTGACTTCGAAAGCCATCCTAAAAATTTGACAGATTTAACAACCTCATTTTTATAGCGGCACAGAGTTTGGGCGCAATACAAATTATTGCTATTACGATTATAGTATTCTGAAGCGACGAGCAATAGGCCGTTACGGTACATTGATGGTGGGGATGCATTGCAATCAACTCACCTTACTTTTATTTTTTAGACTGGTGCTGAAGAACCACAGCCAGAAACGATACAGACTCTCCTCGTACAACGAGAAGAGACAAATTAGGAGAGGTTGAAGACATATATAGTCTTTTTTGCGACTTGTGTGCATTTTCTAACTACAAAATACCCATGTCTAGAATCTCCAGGTGCTGCATGGACACACTGTTGCCAAATTGCAAATGCACAAGCCTGCCAGAGGTCCGGCGATGGAGCCGACAGGTAGCCAACTTTCTGTGCAATAATTCCATTATCACAGCCTTTACTAAGTCCTGTGCGGTTCGTTTGGCAATATCTGAATGCCGAACTAGCTTAATGAGCTCCTGAAAGCCAGCCACTCCAAAGCACCGAGCAGAACTGTTCCTGATGCCTCATGTGCAGGCGAGCACCCGGTTCATCAACCGGTGACTCGCTGACTACTGAAGAGTCCTTATTCTTCAATTTGAGGCCCACAGTCACTGAGAAAACGAAACCGCAGAGGGAGGCTGCAGAGGGCTAAACTGAAGTTGGTGCTAGTATGCTGTCACCTGAAAAGCCATGCTCCAGCCAGCCGTGGCCGGCCAGCAGGCTGCAAGGCGACTGCAGAAGGCCGTAGCAGAGGGTGCACTGTGAAAAAGTGTAAAAGCGATCGCTGGGACCCTCGTTGAAGCCTGCCTGCACACCGAAGCACGCAGAGCAGGTGCCCTGCCATGGCAGCGTAGGGCATGACTCCAGCATAGCCGTCAGGTGGCTAGCTCAGATGCTCGAGTTTGTCTTATCGGCAGCTGTCTGGCCAAATGTCTTCCAGCCGTTTCTGCCAACGGATTTGGCAGCAGTCACTTTGGCAGCTCGAAGTGATTAAGGCGTAGCAGCCGCAGACCAACGATTCATGCCGTGCCGTTGCCCCCCTTATGAGGAGCAGACCCACACGTAGGCGGGCCATGTGACAGGTGCTCGGCCCACGGCATCCGCTGCCGGGTGAGGTAGGGGAGGACGACTAAAAAGAACGCGAGCCTGCTGCACTATTTTGTTGGGAGCAGATTTCGCTGCTTCCAACTGACCGGAACGGTGCCACAGGCTGCAGAGGAAGCTGCAAGGCTGAAGCTCCCGTTGAGAGCAAGAATGCTCTCATGGGATAGGGAAGTTATCAGAGTCGGACCAGTGGTTCTTCTGTTAGTTACTGTCAGCTGCCACCCGGCTGCAGCCAGAGACAGCCAGAGTCGTCGTCGCCGAACGAACGCTGCTGTCCAGGCAGCATGAGCTGCCGGCTTTGCTGCTGCTGCTGTACAGGTTTTGGCAACGACAGCAAGTCGTCGGTTCACCCGGACGCGCCAGCGAAGCCGATGTGCATGACTTTGCAAATGCACCAGCACTAGGCCACGATGTGGAGATGCACTTTTCAAGAAGTAGCATCGGCTGGTGAGATAGTCAATCTGATGAGACCCACGGGCATGAACAATCTCGTTTAGATCGGCAATACACGGTAGAGCAGAGCAGAGCAGAGTGGGTATGCAGCAGCAGCAGCATCAGCATCATCAGCAGCCACAGCATAGCAAGGCGGGCACGAGTCTGGGCACAGTCATCGCCGCCGGGCGCCCGCTTTCTAGCAGTGCTGCACGTGCTTCGGACATGTACCCCGAGGCTGTGGATTCCAATAGATCTGTGAACGAACCAAGTACCCTTTTCGATCGTGGGTATAGTCTGGCACGTTACAGGTGATTAACTTCAGCCCCACCACCCCATGCAATCTGCCGGGCCTGGCCGGGGCAAGTTATGGCCGCAAGGATTATTAGCCACGCCTGGGGCTGGTGTTAATGTGTATCATCCAAGGCCAGTCTTGACCAATGTCCGTGATTAGCCAGCGGTTACATCACCCCGAGGCTCGGCGTACTGGCCATTTCTGCTTTGGCCTGATAGAAAAAGCATGTCAGAAAAGGGAAGCTTATGTACAATGCAACTCGCTTGAGTTGGCACTCTGCAATGCTGCTTTGAAGCCAGTTACAATCAAGGCGATCAGGACCTATTTTTCGGCAGGCAGGCACGAGCTAATGACGATCATGTACATATCAGTCCAGCAACTTCCACTGCTGGCAGACTACTTTACCACTCACATTTTGTGCGTGTATCTGCGCGCGCGCGCGCGTGTGTGTGTGTGTGTGTGTGTGTGTGCGTGTGTGTGTGTGTGTGTGTCAGCATGCTTGTAGATAGGTGTACCGTGGACACACGTGATAGTCACACACGGTCGAGCCTAGAGCCAATTCTGCGCTGTAATGCTATTGCTCAATTAGCAAGGCTGCTCTATAACTGCAATGAAAAGAGAAGAGACCCGACTTTATTTCATTTAATTTAATTTTTTAATCAAATTAAACTAGCTAGGCCTAACAAGCACAAGCTGGAGAAAGAAACACACACAAGATCACGACTGGCTGTCCATCGACTCGCCTACACAGATTTCGATCACCAACCATCTCCTCGACCACTTTTAGGTCAGCACCTTACCTAGTGATCCTTGAGGCGATCTGGCAGATTGGTCGCCTTACTTCCTTGCCAGCAACGCAGATAAGATCAGAGAGTCCATTCCACAAGAAGATAACATCCCAACTGGACTCTTCTTCCCCCTAGTGACATCTCCACTGGATCTTCTCCCTCAATCCCTCCCACCACCTCAATGTTCACATTCAAGGCTGCTACTAATGACCTCATCTCGAAGCACATCTATAAATCTAGGAATAAACCCACTGTTCTCCTTCTGAGATGCATTGGCTTGTTGCTGCCATCCATAACTAACATTGGTAAATATGTTCTTTGCCTCAGATCTTGTCCCTATACTATTCCAGAGAGGTGTTGCAAGGCCAGTAGTTAAGAAACAAGGAACTAGGCCCGGAGAACTTGCGAAACTTCTGCTCGGTCTCTCTAATACCGTTCACGTCAAACAGAATAGAGCAAGTTGTAGCAGACTAGTTAAACTCTTATTAATATAAAACCTTACCAAAAACACATCAACTAAGTTCCAGTCAGGTTTTTGAGCAAAGCACTCCACAGAGCCGGCATTGCATGGTGTATACAGACCTTCTCAGGAATGCAGACCTAGCTTAGGTCTCTCTGCTTGATTTGCTACATCTTTCAGCAGCGTTTGAAACCATTTTCCCCAAGTCCTTTTCGAGGGCTTCTAATCTCGCTCGGGCATCATTGGCACTGCACTGTGATGGTTTAGTTCCTATCTCAGTCGCAGACTCCAGAGCATTGATGTCAACGGGAACATTAATCAGAGGAGCCTCTGAAGTATGAGATACCACAGGGATCTGTGATTCATCGACTTCACATCTAAGCTTTCTTTGAAGATGACACTCAGCTGCACACGTAATATAACCTTTCCCTGCTTTCCAGTAAATCAAACTCTTTCATTGCTGCATGTATTGCTGACATTCAAACATGAATAATACCAAACTTTCTCAATTTGAATTACGATAAAACCAACATACTAGTTATGGGCAAACCATGAGTTACTAAGGAATTGGAAAATATTTCCCTCAAAATCAGCTCGGCCAGCACATCGCCAAAAGCATCTGCAAGAAATCTGTTTCCTTTTCAAAATGATCTTTCATTAGACTACCTCTCAGTTCCACAGTCAAGTCTGCCTACTTTCAGCTAAGTAACGCTGCAAAATTTGGGCCTGCTGAGACAGAGAGAGATATTGCATTCAAGTTGGTCCATTTGTGACATCCCGTTCTGACTTCTGTAACTCACTGCTTGCTTGTCTACCAGCCAATGTAATCAGGCGTTTACAGTTGGTGCAAAACTCCAGCTCAGCTTGTCTGTCGTTAACGTCACAGTTGCTACATTGCACTACTTCTCACCCACTTGTGCTGGCTCCCAATCAATAAATCAATCAATAAATCAATCAATCAATCAATCAATCAATCAATGTATCGAGTTGAAGATTTTGTCACCCACTTTTAGGTCTCTTACTGCTCCAGCTCCAGCTCCAGTCTACCTATCCAAGCTATTTCCCAATCAGGACAGGCACCCTATCGACACTCCTCTGAAGTTGACTGAAGTCGTTAAGCTCTGCCTCAAACCAACCTCAAATCCTTAGGAAAAGGTGCACCCAGTTCGCATGGCACCGAAGCCTGGAACTCACTCCTGACTGACGTCGCGACATACCCTGACTTGACAACATTTAAATTGAAGCTAATAATGCACCTGTTTCTCACAGCATTCTGTGTGAATTGTCCTTTGTGTGCTTCTCCTTGCTGACACTGTGCATGTTATCACTAACCATATTGACATGCTTCCCTTACGCCATACGCAAAGTGCCCAGAGAGCGATTTTATTCTCCGAGGTGCTATGTAAGTGTCTTAGTATTATTATTATTACTATCATCATCAATACATCATATGAGTTGAACTGCAAGGGAGTCGACAATCAGGGGAACCTTCTCTGGTGCTTGCCAATTTAAGAGAGAGACTGACATTTCAAATTCCTACTTAAGGTGAATGATTAGTATTGTACAAAGACGATGAAGCCGACGGCGAGGAGGAGGAGGAGGAGGAGGAGGAGGAGGAGGAGGAGGAGGAGGAGGAGGAGGAGGAGGAGGAGGAGGAGGAGGAGGAGGAGGAGGAGGAGGAGGAGGAGGATGGGGAGGAGGAGGATGGGGAGGGAGGGGGAGGATGGGGAGGAAGAGAAGCCTGTTATCTGTCATGTCAAGCAAGATGCCTACAACCCCTACTGTAACCAGGAGGAGAAGCTCAACCTCAATAGTGAATGAGGGTCACTAGGTGCCCACATTGCTGTACTGGGCATTTGTTAACTCTGAGCCATGATTAGTAGCATCAGCTCACAAAGCAAGAGAATCCTGGTGTGCACGGTATTCATGAGATAATAATAGAAGCATTGCCTCCGGCAAGCCATCCGGAAAGATTTTGTACAGCAGCATGATAACGTGGTCAACCTTTTCCTGGGCATTCTTCTGAATGAGTGTGCAACGCGAGTCCGAACGGCCTGACAGGCCTCCAGGCCTGCCTCTGAAGTCGAACAGGGCACTGCAGCTCGGAAGGGCAGAGGAGGTGGGCCATTGTTTTTTAGTAAGTCAACCGTGAGCTTGAAGCACCCAATAGCAGTATGCTTAATGTGAGGCAGGGTCACACATCGGCCAAGGTCTGTGCCATATTACCTTGGGCATGCATGCATGAGCACACTTTTTTCGGTCATCTTAAAGGAATTGCTCTAGAGACAAGTATGGTTGTTCATGCAGCAGCACTTCCCAATCAATGGGGAAGCTTAGTACTGGCTTAAACCTGAACTAATCGCTTTCCTGGAGTTGGTATCAAGGTCTTCAGAGTGTAAGTGCACCTACAGGGCTTCTGACGAACTTGCCCTTCTCAAACTATTAGGTCAATGCTAGTGGGCATAGATAATAGTGTGATAAACTTGCTGATAGACATTTTAGGCAATCTGTCTGCTGATTTGCTGACACCAATCCTGGGAACAGCACACAGCATTGCCCATTGCTCCGCCCAACGTCTGAGGAGCATTCATAGTCGAGCGGTATAATTAGATGGCTACAATTGCGAAGTGGCAGCTGCTAGTGTACCCAGTGACAGCCCCTGAGACCAGCTGTGACCTCGGCCTGCACACAGTGCATAGAGCAGAGCATGCAGGGAGGCTAATTCGTGTTGTGAAGTCATTAGCATTGCCGGGTGCGAATTACTGTTCTTTTCACCTTCGAATAATAGCTATTAGTCCGCCTGCTCATTTCTGCTGGGCATTTATCAGGTTTTTGTGCAGCTGATAAGCATTCATCCAATTGCCTGTTTACGTTCACCGGTCATGAACTCAGATGGTAAGGAGTTGTTGTCTCCCCGATTTGGCAGACGGAAGTGAGAGAGTTGCCCAGTGCTTTCGAAGCTGCATCAGCTACCGGCATTACAACGGCTAGCGAGCCTGGCAGCCAGCACGAACTCTGTGGCCGAGCTGGCTGCCATTGATCGGAAGTAGCAGCCGATGATCGAAGCATCGATATCGATATTGCCTGTCACCTGCCGTTGTGAAATCATTATTGTAGCACCGTCTGGGAGTTATTCTGGTTGCTGCAGTCAACGCAAAGTGCCTCACGGACTGGCAAGTCGCCCAGTGTGGCCAGTGGAAAAGAGTTGTGTGCAGAGAAAAGATCAGGCGGCACATGGGGTTACCTTGGTCAGTTGTGGGGTAGCGCGCACAAGTGACCTGCCGCGTTGCCATGCGCCCACTCGCTAGCTCGTGCCTGCTGTGCGGCTTGATCGGCACGCCGGCTGCACTGAGGGGGTGCAGTGATGCATGCGAAGCCTCGCTGCCGCGCTCGGCTTGTAGCAATGGAAGTGGTGGTGGTTGGTTGGCAGGAACAGCAGTACTGATGCGAGCAGCGTGAGTATTCCAGGCTGCTTAGTTGTATCGGCTTTGCAAAGCGAACTTGGGCATGCCGTCCGTCATCGTCACCTGTGTAATTAATGTACCTGCATCGAAGCATACAACTTGCCACGGCCAGGTAAGCGTATGGATTTCACCCACCACAGCTGTTGCCACGGCACGGCCAAAGCATTGCAAAAAGTAGACTATAAACACGGTTGAATGGTCAGCCGAATGAGTTCTGTGCTTCTGGAGTCTCCCGGGCTGCTTTCAGCAAAGGCAGGATGAAAAAGGGAGGCCGTCGCGGCGGCTGGTCAGATGACAATCTGCTGCCGGCTGGTCAGATGAATATCTGCAGCTTTCCAAGTCTGTATTCCGTTTCTGCTTCCTGCATCATTTTTCATTTTATTTGAAGGCGCCCTATCTTTAGGGTTCAAGCGTAGAGACCTCGTGATCTCGCGGAAGTTAGGAGCTTCGCATGCCGTGATGTGGCTGCCGGTTGCGATTGCAATGCAATGCTGCACAGTCCTCTTCAGAAGTGGCATGCCGCCGCCATTCCAATCACCTGCTGCTAGCGAGGCTGATTCTTCTGGCAAAAGAAGCACTGCCACGCCTATTCTCTCCCCCCCTCCGAGTTGGGTCTGCAGTCAGCCGACCACTGCTGCTGCGATACTTTCAGCATTGATGCTTTTTCGACCGCGAATGCTGAGCAAACGAGTAATTTAATGAAGGTGCGTGCATGTCTGAGCATGTCTGAGCT
Organism: Cristatella mucedo; assembly: GCA_009760855.2. NCBI lineage: Eukaryota > Metazoa > Bryozoa > Phylactolaemata > Cristatellidae > Cristatella > Cristatella mucedo. The sequence goes on from WPIO01000013.1 coordinate 7,247,845, forward strand.
CAGACTTCTAGACTTTTCGTGGATCCCAATGTCGTATGTCAAGCGTCCCAAAGACGCCTGCCTTCATTGGCTAGGTCAAGAAAAGGTCCCGTGGCAGCCAAAGTCACACTACATATCGTCTCCTTCGAGGATTTTGTAACGGTAGTGCACGTGTGTGTTCAGGGGGCACAGCCTCGTGAACGGCAATGCACCGAGTCGCGGAGCACTGTAGCCGCAGGCAGCACGAGGGGCGTTGCCATGTCAGCAGCAGCAGACAGAGGCAGCGATACCGTCTGCACTGCTTCGGATCGTGCATGCCAAGCATTGCCAGCTGCTTGCAGCGCTGCTCTCGAAGAATGCCCAGCGCTCGGGCACAAGGTCCGCTGGCGTACGTGCATGACAAACAGCTGCACACTACAAAAAGCAAGCCTGCGCACATCACTGCCGACAATGCTGGATACCTCGCTGCCGCCGCCGCTGTCGCTGCCGCCGCTGCCGCCGCTGTTGCCCTATTATCTTGATTCATCGGCAGAACTGCTTCGAACGCTCAGCTGCTGCGAGTCAGCTGTGAGTCAGCCCCGGGTGCACGATGATGGGGTGGGGGGAGGAGGAGGCATCTGGGCCCTCGCACGCCATCTCGGGTCACGTTCTTTTCATCGTGCTCAGCCGGCCGTGGCCGTGCTTGCCATATCCGGTGCGCCTGTGGGGGCGCCGGTGGCAGCAGCAGCAGTCACCGGTGCAATGCAGCTGCTTCTGGCTCCCGTGCATCCTCGATGAAGCCGGAAGTCTGCAGCAGCTTGAAGGAAGGCACTTGGAGCAGGCGCAGGCGCCTGGCTGGCTGGCTGATACAGTAGCGGCAGTCGGAGCTGAGCCTAGTTGAAGCCGATAACCATACCTGTAGTTACTGCACATGGCCAAGTTGGCCGTGATTCTGCTTTTGAGGCAGCAGCTGGAGGGTCCGAGCTTAGGCAAATCAAAACGGATACGCCCATTGCACCGAGCAATGGGAAGGCCAATGCTGGACTAACTGGCATATGAAAATATCTGCTGTATACTTTGGCAACTTCACGAATTCCTGGTAAGCAGGGTAGCACGTGTCGACCGCTGGCATTCTCCCACGAGGCTGGAAATTCCGAAGCATTATCCAAGGATGCTCCGCTAGAGCTGAGTCACCCACTGAGCACGGCAATACTATTGCCATCGAATGCCGGTTGGAGGCAAGCTTCGTCTAGATTTTGTCAGAACGTGTAAACGATGCTAGTTGGCTGGCCTCTTGAGAACATAGTTGAAGGCACCGGTCCTACAGAAGGTTGGATCATGTAAAGCTAACTTTACTCTGGTGACTACTGGCCACCCACCTGCCAGGGCAGGGCAGGGCAGGGCAGGGCAGGGCAGGGCAGGGCAGGGCAGGGCAGGGCAGGGCAGGGCAGGGCAGGGCAGGGCAGGGCAGGGCAGGGCAGGGCAGGGCAGGGCAGGGCAGGGCAGGAGAGTGCAGCCACTGAGAGTTAAGGAACTTCGTACTTTCGATTGGACTGCCGACCCAACGGAATGACCGAACGTGTCGTGTGCAGACCTGCTTCTGGTGGGCAGCTAGCTAGATACTGCCAGTCAGTCAGGAGCAGCAGCTCGATGTGATGGACAGTTTTGCTGGAGCCAAGCGATGGCATACACCGGCCGGCTGCCCAGAGACACAAGTTGCTGCCTGGTTGTGGATCGGCTAAGTGACCCACTCAAAGTCAAGTCAAAACTCACGTCAAGTCCAAACCTCGTGTGTCTCGCAGAGTTTCTCCAGGCTTGCAGGGTCGTTCAACATGCTGGCCTGGGCCTGCTGCCGGTAGGTGCCGGCTGGAGCTGGAGCTACAGCAGCCATCGACAGCGATCAGCCATCGCCTTTTCAGCTCCAGCACCACTAACAGTTGGTAGGTCGATCACGACGTGTCACGATCTGATCCTGGGCCGCCTGCCTCCATCGGGGCTTTTCCCACCAACCTCAGATAGTTCATCGCGGTTAGCCACTCTTGCTTGCTCACAAACCGTGCCTCAGCATTGATAACAGCAAAGAGGTCACGTGATCATCAGGCCATCACGCTGTCCTTCGACGGCACTGCCGATCGATGCCTTCCTTGGCAGTGGCATTCTTGAAGAAAAAAGAAAAAGAGGAATACGCCGGCAGTGCATCTCTAGCTTCAATCTCCACTTGCTATTAGCTCCTCGAAGAGGACATGTGCATTGGCAGTGGCCAATATTGAATGGCATGACTTGCTTTCAACTCACCCGTCAGTTCAATATCTGGCTAAACGGTCATTAGGAGACAAGTCAGGCCTGAACACATTCTCTACATTCTACTCTGAGTTTAGTTGGCCTGAAAGCTTACGCTGCTGCCTCATTGACTCGTGCAAAAGGAGAGCAGAAAGAGAAACTGCACTAGGCACCCCAGTCACAGCAGCATTGTCAGCATTAATTTCCACCAAACCTACTCAGCTATCTGCCAACATTCTGTCAACAACTAAAAAAAAACATCAAGACTCAAAGGTTGCAACGGTTTCAAGTCCTCTATAATAATGTCGAAAAAGTTTGAGCAACTTTGTACACTCAATCGGCAACACAGAGCACAGTTCACCTAATGGAAAAAAAAAGAATCTCGTCAGACGTAGAGTAGTCAATGAATCGGTTGGCAAAGGAGTTGCGGCAGAGAATGGGTGAACAATACCTGCCATTAAGTGCAGGAGAAGTACTGTCGGCATTGGCACACGAGAATCTTTGCAAAGGATTTACACGTGAGCTGCACTATTGCATGTAAATACAGTTATGGGTAAGTATTGTCCCGAGAAAACCTTAGATGGCATGCAGAACCTGAAATGGCTACATCTATGGGTTTAATCAGGAGTTCTTCAAGGAGGTCGAACATTTTAAGGGAATGAACCTTGACCTTGAGCACAAACCGCTTGGCCTAAGGGTAGGAGGGAGGTGTGTGCAGTCCGGCAATGCCCGGTAATGTCCTGATGGCTATCCTAGTTTTAATATGGGTGTGAAAGGATTAAGCAATTGAAGACTCTTTAAGTTCAAAGTAAGATTTTTACTTGCATCTTAAAGGTAAATGTGCAGTCAAATGCTAAGTCATCAGTTACTCACACCAAACCAGATGTGATTGAATTGTATGCCTCTACGCTCCATCTGCCCAAAACTGTACTCTCTTCTGATCTATGCTGAATCTAGTGTAATTCACCTCTTATAAGAACCACGTACTATACCGTGAAAACCTCCCAGGCATTTTGTTTCCTCGTACATGCGCTTTATTTATGCAAGTCACAATGCCAGAAGAGCTGCTCTGCCTATAGAGGGCAACCCTCAGTAGACCGAAAGCAGCCGAAAGATATCTTCAAGCTGTGTGCAACCTCTGTAGGGCACATATTAAAACTGCTGGGATTTGCTTTAGTACTAATAAGTATAATAATAATGATAATAATAATAATAATATATCGTTTGGATAGTGCCCTAAGAGTACCAAATCTCTACTCAGGTGCTGTACAGCTAATTGCAAGAGAATCCACAACCAAGGATGAATGACATGTACTCTTATCATGCTTAGATAAGCAAGTACAATTACACAGGAAGATGCTCAGTACCATTAGTTAGTAATATGCTCGGAATTAGGTCACATTAGGTCACATTAGGTCACAGGTCATTACGAAAAGTTCGCAGGAACAAAAAACTAGTTTGCTGGTTCGCAGCTAAAATTGAGTAGAACATAAACGTCTTTTGCTGAGACTTGAGTGACGCTAAGCCAATTGTGGCAGTGAAGAAGCCACGAGCTATTTTTAGACGTTCGGTGCATAAGAAATAAAGGTCCGATCATCAAAAGATGTCAATTTGGTGCAAGGAGCGACGAAACGATGGGAAGCCAAAATGTGGGCTTAGCAAAAGCTTTGATCCCTCCCAGCCTTCGAGCACCTCAAATTCTCTCAACTCACTTGCTGCATGCATTGATGACATCCGATCATGGATGGCAGCAAATTTTCTAAAACTAAACGATGATAAAACTAACTTACTAGTTATGGGCAAACCTAGTGTTATTCAGAAATTGGAAAGGCTGACTTTCAAAATTGGCTCTGCCAGCATATCTCCAGTTGCATCAGCTCGAAATCTAGGTGTCATATTCCAAAGCGACCTCTCGTTAGACGACCACATCAGCTCCACAGTCAAATCAGCCTATTTTCAGCTTCATAACATTGCTAAAATTAGGGCTTGTTTAGATAAGGATACCACGTCCAAGTTGGTCCATGCATTCGTGACATCTCGTCTCGACTTCTGCAACTCACTGCTTACTGGCCTACCAGCATGTGCGATCAGGCGATTGCAGCTGGTGCAAAACTCTGCAGCTAGGCTTGTCTGTCGTGAGCGTCGCAGTTGCCACATTACTCCACTTCTCGCCGACCTGCACTGGTTACCAGTCAAGCAATGGATTGACTTCAAGGTTTTGTCGCTCACTTTTAGGTCTCTTCATTCTATGGCTCCAGCTTATCTTTCAGATATACTACCCCATCAGGCAAAGCATCGTACCACTCGCTTTTCGGAATCCAACAGTCTAGAAATACCTCGTACAAACCTTAAATCCTTTGGAGACCGTGCATTTAGCTCGTATGCTCCCACAGCCTGGAACTCCCTCCCGACCTGCATCAGATCATCCCCTGACCTGACCACATTTAAAAGAAACTTAAAAACATACCTATTTAGGACAGCATTTAGTGGGTCCTTGTGATTCGTCCTCGATGTGCTTATGCGTGCTGACACTGTTCATGCTGCCACTAACCACATTTGCATGCTGACCCAGTGCATGTAACCCCTAACCATGTTATTCATTTTGTTTGTTTTTCAAGCATGATTTTACTTACTATTCTATTGCGTATCACTTTGCAGCCAATGTAAAGCGCCTAGAAAGAGATTAAGTTCTCTGAGGGCGCTTTATCAAGTGCAATATTATTATTATTATTATTACTGTGGTATGAGCAAGGAGGGCGGACAGACACACAGGCAGGCAAGCTGGCACGAGCAAAGCAGCCAGTAAGCCAGACTGAGGATCTTGAAGTCAATGCAATGCTTAATAGGGAGCCAGTGAAGCCCACAGACAAAGGTGGAGTGATGTAGCAGGCACGCCATCGACGACAGACAAGGCGAGCTGCCGAGTTTAGCACAAGTTGCAGCCGATTATGTGCACAGACCGGAAGTCCTGAGTGAAGCGAATTCCAGTAATCTAGGCCCTATGTCACAAACCTATGAACTGGTTTGGCTATCGGAAAAAATATTTGCTGCTTTAACAGCCTCATTTTTATAACGACAGAAGAGCCCTAATTGCTATACCCACCGCTTGCAGTTGGCAATAAAGGATCGTCCACCGTAGGATTCGAACCTAAAGTAAACGACCATGGTTGAACCTGCAATCTTGCGATTTATAATCGTACTCTTGCCTAAGCAGGCCTTGGTTTAGGCACTGTTCCTGAACTTGATAGTGGGGGCATTGTGCTCATCCAATGACAAGTCATTTCCGAATAGCACACCCAGATAATGGGCAGACATAACTGAAGTGAAGGTTGACATGTCAGTCATTAAAAGTTGATTGCTTACGTAACATTTATAAGTGCAAGATAATGTACTCGGCAATGTAAAGAATTTATTTTAAGTAAAAAGCTGAATGCCATCGGAGTTCTAGCTCCTGAAGAATAGAACAACAGGTAGCACAAAAGGCTGTATTTGAGACAAAATTGTGTGCCAAAGCCTTGATCGCAAGGTTGAGATCAAGGATAATTTTCATAGCAAAGAGGATAAATTGCCTGCTGGTAATTTAATCTTAAATTAGCACAAGAGCCGGTGGGATTCTCGTTATGCTCTTTATGTCATACTTTTTATTTCAAGTCTACTATTATTCTACTAGTGATTTGTAGTGCTGAAGCACAGGAAAGCTTTTCTGATCCAGCTGCAATAAATGCCGGTTCTGTATAAAAACTTTCTTTTTATTTTTAAAAGGGCATACATGGCCTGTCTACGCAAATGTAGAGATTATGGTGCAAGTCCCAAGCAAGACCCAGATTTACATTAAATGCTGAAATCCCGAATTGAAGACTGAAATACGCTATAAATAGCACCTTGCCAAGGCACCAGTTGTTTTAGAATGCAAGTGCACAGCAAGGCATGGTCAAGATTTCTCTTCTAATGACAAGCAGCACATCTCGTGAAAAAATGATATCCCGATTCATGCAGAAGAAAATCACCATCTAATATGAGAGCACGTAGCCATTAGACACTGTGAATACCATCAGCCAAAGCTAAGAAAAGCAGCAAGAATGATTTGGTAACCTTGGTGTTAGTAATAGCAGATAAATGTGAACGAGGAACCTAATATTTTGGCTTGCCAAGATAAGGTAATCACCAGATCCAAAAGAAACTAAGTCTCTATGGAGGGGGTAACATTTCTGGGCAAAAGGGCACTCAGCTGGCTAGCAATGTCATGCTCATTTGCTGGCAATAATTTACTTTGACACCAACGGCAGCCAACAAACCGAGGCAGATAGCTACGTTACAGCTTAGCTAGGCACCAAAGAGCGAAAGCTTTCGATGGTAGAATGGATATTTCCGATGCGAGTAGAATCGGTAGAATCCGCATCAGTAATAGCATTAGCACAAGCAAAGTAATCTGTTTCTTTACCATGCAGAAGTATACTCAGGATTAAGGAGCATACTCAGGATTAAGGAGCATACTCAGGATTAAGCCTACGAAGGATCACAATTTCAAGTTATGCAAGGAACCCAATCATAGCAGGGTTGAAAGAGTATGCTCAGCAGCAAGCAGTCCAGCATGCCCTCCCCCCTGTCAGGCCTAGGAGGACCAGGGCCCACTATTTAGTAGGCTGATGCATTACCGAGGGATCTACTAGAACTAAGCCGTTATAAATATGCCTTTAATCTTTAATGTCGGAAAAGGTACCTGGTACCGACCAGTCTGTTTGATATCCTGGCACCTCACCAGAAACGTTTACCTAGCCAATTCAAGGCGGGGGTTTGAGCAGATTTATTGCCAAGTGTTTCATCAAATTTAGAGCCACTCTCTTATACATTTGTTAGTGAAACTGATACTCTGTTGGTCATCAACGTAATGAAACCGATGAAAAGCAGGACAAAAAGAGAATATGAAGATATACGGAAACTTTGCTAAGCAACGCACACGAAAAAAGAAGTAAAAAAGTACAGCCATTGTTCATTTTCGCGATGATGCCGTTTTGTTTGCACGATGGAGCAATCCTATACTAAGGCTTTAAAAGCACACTGGCCATCTTTCCACCTCGCCACGGGAATGAAATGCTAATCTGCTATTGTTGATTCACTGTCCGAAGTCGTCCCTAATTTCAGAAGCAGAAGTGTTTTATGAGTCCAGCTGCTCATCTAATGCTGCTGCACTCCTGCAGTTTTGCATCCGGTCTACCATTTCTTGCCTTTCCACTATAGGATCGACATCTGATAGGCAGAACCTTTAAGCCACTCTGTCACATATCTGCTAATAATTATCGGGATTTCTACACTGTGTTTGTGTAGGCATTAGCCTGAAGACACTTATAGGGCACAGCTTCTTGAATTGTGCAGGCCAGTATTGAGCCCACAAATATAATATATATTGGCCAACTCAGGTTATACGCTATTCTTGCGATTACATCGAGACTCGACCTCCAGGGATTGCTGGAAATGAAGAGCAGAGCACCCGAATGTGACCTGCAACTGAGAATCTTAAATTGCCTTGCTCTGCATCAATATGTCACGTTACATATATTCACATGAAAATCCACAGATCTACAGACTGAGCAGGTGCTTGCTGAACCGTTGTTTCCTGGTGTATACCGACCAGAGTGCGTACACGCACTGCCAGAGTGAGTGACAGCTTTCCGTGTGCGTTTGGGGGCTGATAAAGGGCCAAGCAAGCAAGCAGCCGGTTAAGGGAAGAGATGTATTTATTGCTCTTAAGTTTTGGGCAAGCAAGTGAGCTAGTGGCAGCAATGCACTGTGAGCTGGAGCCAGAGTGCTAGACTAAATCCCCGGCATTGCGCAGCGACTGTTAAAGCTAGCTCTGTCAGCTGTGCCAGTAGTTCCTTCAAAGCGATTCGTCGGCTCGATTGCTTCCTGCTTCTTATCGTGAACCGCTGCTCCAATAATCAGGCTTGCAGCTGGCGAGCAAGGCAAGGTGCTGTAATGTCGTTGTGCTGGCAATTTCCTTTTGAGGCTACGGCAGCCCACAAACTAAGGCGGATTGCTACTTAACGACTTGGCAAAGCCCCAAAGTGCTCATGCTTTGGACCTGAGCTGTATGTCTGGCATGTACAGAACCCTACTAGACGAATAGGCTTGACAGCGAGATCACTTCTGATGGAGGAAAGGCCGACAAAAACGTCAAAGATTGCCAGCTGCCACGCCCCCGGAGGGCGTTCGTCGGTCATAGTTCAGGGACACGAGGCTGCTTGTAATAGAGATAGCAGCACCGCGGCTCCCTTTAAAGAAAGCTTCCTGATATAAGGCCACTGTGCCCTTTGCTCCTCAGCCACACGATTCTCAGTACACTCTACTGGGTGTGGAGCCCCATTTCAACGATCATGTAACCAGATCACCTGTCTAAAGCTCTCAGCCACAATCCTTGCGGCACTGCATCTCGGGTGGCGATGCATGCAGTGTCAGCACTAGAGATATCCTTAGCCTTGACACGAACCTTACTTAATAGCGATAGGTGTTCAAGACATAAGCTTATGTTCAGCTGCCTACTTGTGCCAGCTGGTGCTAAAACGCCTTGCACACGTCTACTTGAAAGTCGAGATCTTATTCACAGTTTCTAAATTCTTAGAACTAGGAACCGGTTGTCTAATAATCTTTGCTTAAGCTGCATAAAAGCCAAAGTCGTTTAATAGGCAGTCCGTCGTAGGCTTTGATCCAGGCAAGAGGTGAACTGTAGGCGTTGAGCCGATCAGGAGTGGCCGAGCCCGATGCTTTGCTTTAGAGGGCACTTCAGCGGTGCCACAGCTGCTGCTGCTGGATGCACACAGCCCTCCGTCGCTGTCGAATTGCCTTTTCTATTACATGTGGATACGTACATGCATCGGTGTGACACCTAAAACTCGCAAGCCACGATTCAAAGGCCCAGGGCATCGCCGGTATTCGCCTCACATCGGCTGCTGGGACAAGAAACGCTTCGACGGCTTCGTTTGCGACTTTGTCTGAAGCCCTGAAGTCGGGAAGTCGCTGCACCCAATTTTTTTCAACACATTCGAGCGTGATACTAACTCGCTGTAGCCGCCTCTGCGTCAATGCCCTTAGGCAGCTGGAGGCCACTGCTCGTAACGATGCCAATCCTCCTAGCCACCGACGCAGGCGGCTACACATTCCGGCCACGCTTCGAGCCTTGCTTGGCGGTGCACGGTGAGCAGCTTGCAGGTGCAGCTGCAACGACTCCTGCCCGACACGAATAATAGGGCACAACTGTCAGACTGTTTCATTACTTGTACTGTTAAGGCCTTCTAACTGTGTGAATTATTAAACACTAGATTCCCAATTATTAAATTTCAGGAACCACGAATGATATCTCAGCAGGCACAATCTGGCTAATGTATCACGTCATTATTTCATTAGGGCATTGCAGCAGTGTCATCCTGATACCATATGGCCAAGTGCAACCTAGCTTGTGCATCGTTGCTTGTGCATCCTAGTGTGTGCATTTAGCTAAATTTCAAGCAGCTCTGCTTTGTACTGGTTCTGTAAGCGTGAGAAAGCTAGGCACTCACCATGCAAGGATGGGCCATGAGCTAAATGAAAGGGCCGAGATTGCTGCATTTACGGTGAATAGATTAGCATTGGTAGAGTAAAATAGCCCTAGTAAGCATGAATTAATCACAACGTTTGATGTCACCGGCCGCCAGGCATCGTTTGATTTAGAGAGGAAGAGGCGTCCATTGTGTGCCGGAATAGAGCTCCACCCGTGGAGCAATCCACTCACTGTGAGTGGCTCCCGGTGGCTAGAAATACTAGCCGGATACTCTGAACTACAATCGGCAAATGTACACATGCAAGCTGTTGCCTGGCTGTTGTACTGCCGTGGGTGGAGCAAACATTGAGAACTGCATTACAATTGAGAAACTCGACTGAGGTTTTAACGTTTCATAGCTCATTTGTAGTAGCTGTTTTTATGGCGATCTACCTCTTACGTTTGACTTCGGTCCAGCAAACAGCTGGGCATGGAGATTGAGAGACAGAGAGACAAAGAGACAGGCAGAGACAGAGACAGAGAGAGAGGACGGAGAGATAGAGGGGTAGAGAGATGCAGAGAAATAGTGTGTGAAAGAATGTTGTTTGAGTTAGAGTTAGAAGGAAGTCTTAACCGAAAATTCAAATCAAGCATATCGCGTTTGGGAACTTTTGTGCACCGCCTAGAATCTGCTGACGATGCTCTAATGACGAAGCTAATGAGACTCCCATTATCGTATAGGTGTAACTTCGGCAGCACCCATGCCGTCTTTACGTCGGCTGCTTTCGCTGCTGCACTTATGAATAGCAAGCAGTCAGTGGTAGCACCTCAGTGTCTCCATTTCTCTAGTATATACCTCCGTCCAGCACATATAACGTGCCCATGAAGAGTCTTATAGGAGGGCATTTAAATATCTTACATTAATTATTACTATTATCACCCCTCGGCTGTGGCAAGGTGGGCTCCGAAGTGAGACAGTGCGCCACGGTCCAGTCATATCGGCCTTGACCTCGCCTGCACGCCGTGCACGCACGAAGCTGGAGAGTGACCCGCTGTGCCCTGCTCCGCCTACGGCCCACCGCCGCGGCCTTGACATTCGGACACGAAGGATCGCTCGCTCGGTAAGATCGTGCTGGCCATCGGATGCGCTGATAGAGTACAATGCAAACTCGTGACAGCAGGTTGCTCCTTTTTCATCGATGTGCGGGAAAGGGGCATGCCTGAATGTCGAATTGCAAATGATACTTGTTTTTCAATCCATTCAGGGTTCAGGAGCTTGGTAGCAGGGATTTCTGCATTCATTCTTAGGTTGACTGCAGCAGCAGTAGTCTGCTCTCCAGCCTCCGGAGGCCACGTGCCACGTGTCACGTACCACGTGCCACGTCAGAGGTCCTCGCTATTCTGGTCAATCGCTGCAGTTGCTGCCAGAGCCGTGGCCGAGGCCGCGCGACTCTGCCCTTATGGTAAGACGTAGCAGGCATGCTAGCCAGTCTCTAAATAAGAGAGACTTTGTCGGTCAACTACTGCCCCTACAGTAGCCGCTTACAGCTGCTGGTGCTGGGGGGCCACAGCCGGTATCTGGTGCACTTAGGCACTCTGTAAGGAAGGCCAGAGTATGCATAACCAGCCATCAAAGTATTGTTCGACATCTAGCCTTCAGGTAGCCTGGTGGGCCGTGGCAGTTATGCGAGTCCAAGCCAAGAGTGTTTTAATGCACAAGCCGAATCGTTGCAGCTGCTGCCCACTCTGGCCGTGACACCTTGTCATCTAGGTGTGTGCATGCTGCCACTAACCACATCTGCACGCTGACCCTGTGCATGCCACCCCTAACCATGTTATTCATTTTGTTTGTTTATCAAGCATGATATTACTCACCATTCAATTGCATTTCCCTTTGCAGCAAATGTAAAGCGCCTAGAGAGAGAGAGAGAGAGAGAGAGAGAGAGAGAGAGAGAGAGAGAGAGAGATTGAGTTCTCTGACGGCACTTTATCAAGTGCATTATTATTATTATTATAGTTACACAAACCGGCATGGGCTAGTTTATGTGCAGGAAATGGTGTGACACAGGTCGTATCAATAGTCTTTTCTTGGGATGATACAGATTTAAACTAGTGGGCACTCGATGACTCACTGGATGCCATGGCACCACAGTTACTACCGCTGTTTGAGTGAGCTGATTAAATTGCAGCCCTAACTCGTGCGTAGGAGGCTTACTAGTGATACAAGTGGCTTCTTTGCTGCTATTTCGATATGATTGGTGCCGACTAAAAGGAGCTGCCATCTTATTCTTCCTTGCGCTGTCTACATGCCCGCATTTTACAACGCACGTGAGTGCACGTATACAAGCATCGCGAAAGCGCATACTCACATATGCGTGCTCACAGACACACACGTGAGCTTTTGTGTG
>WPIO01000013.1:7262500-7327604 GCA_009760855.2 Cristatella mucedo
TGGCTGTAATGCGATATTTACATCGCATTTGGACGCATGCTTTTTTGTGCGCCAACACCTGTCATAACACTGGGACTGAAGGCAAGCTCTGATTGCAGCTAGCGGCAGGCCCCTGCTGCTGCTTTGGCAAGGTGACCAATAGCATTCGATGTGCCTTCGTCTAAATTGAAGCTCCGTCATGCTCGCCCTCTTAGCCATTTTTTTCGAGTATTGCAGGCCGGGCGGTCAGTCCAGAGAACATCATCCCACATATCACGGCAATGGCTTATTTCTTCGTCCTTTCATTTAAGTTTTTGATGGCAGCCTTGGTGTTGCAAAAGCGAAGGCTACTTGCTTGATATATTTACACGATATATATAAGCACACGAGAGCTCATTTTATTAATACGAAAAAGAACGCTGACAAGATAGTAAACAATTGAAAGTAAAGGTAGGCAGATCCAGCTGACTTAAGTAAAAGAAGTCGAAGAAGAGAGCCTCTGCAGCTATCACGAGCTTACAGCCAGCGGGCAAAGAAGCCTTGTCTGCTGAAGCAGGACTCAAACCCACGATCTGGTTTGTGAGGTGCCAGCACCGTACCCCAAGGCTAATAGCAGTCTACCAGCACCGAAGCCTTGCTTTCGATTCATGCTTCATCCAAAGCTGCCCCAGAGTGAGAATGCACATTCATCATACCGATTAAAACCTAGTAAAACTACCAAGTTGCCGGTTTGACAGCACAAGGACACAAACAAAAAAGCCCATCTATCATGAATTAGCACCACTTATATAGTAGTTTGCAAAAAATCAACAAGCACAGAAGCCTGCTCAACAATGAACCAGAATAACAATCAACATTGCATAAAGGTGTCAAGCACAGACAAGACAAAGCTGGAGGAGTTCTTGTTGGTCGACTTGACTCAAACTGATCGATTGGATGCTGCACTGACGGCTCGTGTGCAGCAGCACAGATCTACGTTAGCACATATACGATCTTAAACACCACGAGCTGTACTGATAGACGTGTACATGCAAAATGTAAATTGGGGCTTTACCTAAAGTAGCAATATAACATCACGATAGGATCTTCATGTAGGCGTTGGGTTCGGTATAGAAAAAATAAATGCACCGATGCAGCCTGTTTGAAAAGCTGAACACTTTTAACATCTCTGACCATATGGCAGCGGCGGAGCAATGCTCTTGGAAGTGACCTTGGGCACACACACTTCCAGGAAGAGAAGAGGCATGGCGTTTCTCCTTTAAATGCTGCCTGAGTTTGATCGTCAGAGTCTATGCCAAGAAGGGAATAGGTGCTATTCCCCCAGTTTGATCTTACTGAAAGCACGACACTCCAGTATAATATTAGTAATAATAATACATTTGAATAGCACCTTCAGAGAGATTGATCTTTTTCTAGGCACTTTAAGGATGCTATTAAGGAAGCATAATCAAATGGCTAGTGGTGACATGCACAATGTCAAAAAGCATGATATGGTTAGAGGCAGCATGCCTATTATAGGTCGTTTGCCCGTAGCAAAATGCTAAAAACAAATGATAACCAACTGGCACGTGAGTGCTTGAGAGAAAGCAATATCTAGAAAGTAGACGTGCAGCACGTGCAGCATGCGATAAGCAACTTAAGCTGTAGCTCAGAAAAGCTGTAGCTGTGGCTTAAGTTCGGGATAGTGAGAGAAAAGATACCGCTGCCTTGTAAAACTGTCCAATGGTCCAATGTTTCGTGTCCATCTGCCTCTTTTTTACTGCAGTATCTTTCTGGTTGAGTGTTTATAACCATACCGTTCAGTGTATGGGGAGACAAAGCTTCGATCGTAGGAGAAAAGTGTAAAATTAATAAATTATTTACAGAGAAAGCTGTAAGAAACGATAAAAATGGTAATGTGTGATGGTTTTACGGAACTCGGTCTGCTCGCCAAACTGCACAATAGCTATTGTGCTTGGAGTTCCCTCTAAGATGCCAACTTCATAGCATAAGAGGTCTAGGGTGGTGAACCCAAAAACAAGTCCAACACCATGCACAACATGTCTACCCTTCTCTATGCTATAGCAATAAGCTAGGCAAGGCCCCCCCCCCCCGTAGATGGTGAAGGCCTTTTGTTAACCGCAAACAGTTTTCAGTGTAATAGGATTTTACAGGTAGAACTTTCTGCCTTCCAATTTGTGTCTATATTTGTATGTGTGCATGTGCATGTGTTTTTGCATTTTGTGTGCATTTTGCATTTTGTTTGTGCATGTGTTTTATGTGTTTTTGTGTGTTAGCTGTACACGAATAACTGGATAGAAGTACACATACGTCATGAAGCACTTGCAAGCAATCTTGGTGTCCAGCTACAAAGTGACCTTTCATTAGATGATCCTGTCAGCTCTATAGTCAAGTCTGCTTACTTTCAGCAAGAAAAAATGAAAATAAAAATTGGGCTTGCTTAGGTAGGGATACCACATCGAACCCAGTCCACGCATTTTTGATATCATGTCTCGACTCTGTAAGTCGTTACTCGCAAGTCTTCCGACCTGTGCAATAACATAGTAATAGCTGATGGGAAACTCTATCTGCTGCTAGGTTTATCAGTCGCGAGCCCTGCATTTGCCACATTACACCACTTTCACTGATCTGTACTGGCCCCTAAACAAGTAGCTCATCGACTTGAAGGTTTTGTCACTCACGTTTAGTTCCCTTCCTTTTCTTGCTCCTGCCTACCTACTCGAAATACTTCCCAATCAAGCAAGGAATCTTAGAATCCGTTCTGCTGACTCAAATCTTTTAGGTGCCAAAATCAAGTCCTTTGGAGACCATGCATTTAGTTCGTATGCTCGCAAATCCCAGAACTTACTACCAGCTGACGTCACGACATCCATCCCTTGAGTTGACAACATTTTCAAAAGCTAAAAATGCACCGGTTACTCACGGATATGCCGGGTCCTTGCGGATTGTCCTCTGGGGGCTTCTGTGGGCTTATGGGTGCTGGCACTGTGCTACTTGTAACTAAACCACATTGACTTGCTTCCTTTACATCACATGTAAAGTGCCTAGAAAGAGATTGAGTTCTCTGATTAGGGCTATCTATCTATTATTATTATTATTATTACAAAAATTCGTTTTATTATTATTAACAGTGACGGAGAGAAAGTGTAAGAGACCAGTCGAATCCAACGTGGAAAGGTTGACTCAGTAGCATAAAATGTCAAAGCAGAGAACAAAAGGCTTTTTTTTTATTGCAGGACGGCACCATATCTTCTAGGTTTCAACAAGAGGCATGCAAAAGCCTTATCAATCTAAGTCATGCCCAGCTGGATGTGTGCTCAGGATGGCATCCATCTCTGTGCTTGCATCGTATTACCATCATTTATGACAGCTAGGCGTGGAGCGATCACCTCTAGGCATTGTGATCGATGGGCGTCAGGCAGACGATCGCGAACCATATAAGTCTACTTTATCTGAGCCCCCACCCAGCCCGTCACTCGGTATTGCTTCCCAGCTAGTGTAAGTAAACGCGCACCAGCGAGAGACAGCTGGATCGCTCAATGCAGCATCCGGGGCTCGAAGAGACACCGGAAAAGAGAACTCGAGGAGGAGCCAGTCGCTGTTTCTGCTGTGTAGAACTCGATATCTGCAGGTTACCTGACACTGCGCGACAGGTCAGCAGTCATTAATTATTGCCGTGAGTAATACTGCTGCTGGTGCAGAGCCCCTGGTGACCTGGGGCTCCTTAGAAAGAGCCTGGAAGTCTTCATCAAGTAAGGCTCGAGCAAACGTGAATAGATCAAGTACCGACCAGCGAGCACGTTTAGCAACCTGACTGACACCGGTCACTTTCATTAAAACTGCGATTACGCAAAGTTGAAATTAAGCATGAACACGTGACTGAATGGGGCGGGTGGAGAGCAAGCTGTCAAGTACCCAGCCTGACCAATGGACCTAAGCACAGAGGTCAAGTGCCCGTGTTTCACGATCCGGGTCGCTAGTTCGAGTCATGCAGTGGCAATTCTTCATTGCATGCAGCCAGTGGGGGTGAAAGCCTCTACCTCTGTTTTAATATAAATGAGGCTGTTGAATCAGCGGCCCTTTAATTGTTTACCACCGTGTGATCAAAATTGTTTACCACCATGGCTGGTTAAGAGGAAAAACTCCTGAAATGTTGCAGTGCTAACTTCTGCTGCTTGCCCCCCCCCCCGTGCGAGTGATTCAGTCACAGTCAGAACTTCGGAAATGGCCGAGGTCTGCTGTAGGGCTAGCTATCGCTGGCGCTGTTTGGCTGCAGTAGCTGCAGTGAGCAACTTGAGCGATCGATCTGGATTCTTAATTGAGCAGCAAGTACAAGCTCACATCGTGTCAGCATCAGCACCCAGTGACTAGCTACGTGCAACTCGCATGCGGCGGCGTGTGTACATGTAAAAGCATGCCTGTCGTGTGCGCCTGCATCCGTGTCTGCGTCGCTTACGTGCACATGCGGTGTGCACGCTTGCTCGCCCGCGCGCGGGCTTGGCAGCTAAAAATAGGTGCTTTCTGAATGAAGTCCGGCTGGGCTTGCTGAGTGGAGCTGCCGACTATTGGGTGTTCGAGCAGTGCTAATACAAACAAATTCAGTCAACGGTATCTTCTAGTGGCCGCAAATACACCAAGAGCTGCCCACAGCTGACTTGAGAGTGTGGCTTGTGCCATTATGTGACCCGACAAGAACTCGGGGCACCGTCCTGCTGCAGGCATTCAGAGAGTCATGCTCACACCAGCTCAGCTCAGCCGACCCGCAGGGGTCGCAGCTCACGTGCGCGGAGCAGACGCTTGGGGCAGCAGCCGCAGACCGAGCGAGCTCGAGCCATTCTCTATGGTCATTGCATATGCACGGCTGCCCTTTGACACGTGCACACGTTTCTCTTTCAACAGGAGGTGGTGTCACGGTGCAGAGGGGGCTGCGGTCAGCGGTGAACGGCCGGGCGAAGGCTAGTGAGACCGACCAAAGAAAGCACCACGACTTTCTGCTACCGCTGCATCTCCGGCTGCTTAATCATACTTCACCTTCGCTCGCAAAAGAGCACGTTCGAGCAGCCAGCGCTCGGCAGCGACGAGCGCTACACGAGCAGTCGCTTCACGTGCATGCTGGAGCATTCAACGGCACCTGCGGCGGACGCCATCTTTTGCAATCCTGCCTCTACAGTACGCTGCTGCGCAACGGCGCTCACACGCTGCACCAACAGTGCAATTGGAAAGCATGACCATACCAAAGGCGCATTAAGCCTAAGAGCTCCACTTGACTGCAAACATAAGAGTTTATGCCTAGAGATAAATAATCCTGCAACTACTGGTTTTCTGGTCGCGTGCTACATTTGCGAGCTCTTTTGCTGCAAAGGCTCTCCTCAACCTAAGTCCTTCGCCTTAGTTAGCATGCACTCAGGGTCATAAGTGTTTACGCAGGCCGGGGATAAGCTCGTCCGGAAAGTGGCTCATTATCCCACTGATAAATAAAGCTGTCGCCCAACAGTCGTCAAACGGCGGAATGCCAATGTTTTGCAGCACGCGATGTAAACATTCTGGTCCCAAATGTCAGGAATTCGATGCAGCGCTTTAATACCTTCGGCTTGAAAAAAGGGAGGGCCCTGAACTCTCCAAGGTCCCACAGCAGCAGTACTTCTTGGCTGCTCACCTGAAGGATGTACCATCTGAAAGTCAATGCCGACGCACCACTAGCATCCTTACTTTGGTTCCTGTGTAACGCAAGGTAATTTTCCAAGCGTGCCAGTTTCGAGTGGTCCAGCCCACGTGACCGTGGCGCCACCACGACGCACCCTGGCACGCTCCGGATGGGGATGATGGGGGTGCGTGGAAGCTGCAGGTTCCCCGGTGGACACCCGACTGCTTAAGATATGAGCCGGGGGGGGGGGGCAGGTCACTTCAGCTTCAGGCGACTGGCCAGTCTACCGGCAGTGTTCGAGCAGCCTCTCTGCCGACTTCCGCCGACCGTTTTTCAAGCTACTTTGTCAAGAGGTTTTATCCATTTCACAGCAGTTCACGTTGTCTTCATATGAGCAAGCATATGTTGCAAAGGATCATGCTTCTGTTTCATCATATGTAATGTACCTAGAAAGATTTTTAGTTCTGTTGAAGTGCTCAATACACGTCTTCTTACTACTATTGTTATTATTATTTCTAGGATTTGTCCATTTCTCTTAAATTGCAGAAACCTGGATCTCAGCTCAAGGGTAAGATGCTTGTACCTCACGACCTTGGTCGTGAGTTTGAGTTCGGCAGAAGGTAATCTTTTATTGCCCACTGCAAGCCAGGGTGGTCATAAAAAAATACTAGCTGATTAAACAGCCTCTTTTTATATAGCGACAGAAGAGCCTTTATGGATATCACCACCGTTTGCAGTGGCGATAAAGGATCACCCACCGTAGGATTCGAACCCACGACCTCGGAGCCGAGGTCGTCATAGCACGAAGCTCGTCTGGCACTTGATTAACTCCAGGCTGCTAAATCAGCAGACCTGAGCTTATTCCTTTACTTTTTATGCTTGACCACTTACCATGATTTAAAAAGCAGACTTTTCGGTGTCTGTCTAGAACTTTTGCACCAAGCTGCAAATGAGGCAGAATAGAAACATGCCAGTTAAATTGCCGTTGCAGCCAGACAGCAACGGCAAGTATAGGCTGGAGTTAGAGAGCTGATGCACAAGTACAAGGAACGGTCTTTTCCCCCAATCGAATGCTGGTCACTGCAGAACTATTTGAGTCGCAGCAGTTCCTAAAAATCATCAGTGGTTCCAGAATTACACGTGATTATCCCGACCGGAATTTTCACAATTAATGAATTTGGTTTTATGGCCATATTTCAAACGATATGATAAGCCAGTTGCTTTTTTGTCAGATTTCAGTCGAAGAGTTCTGTGGAATGCTAGCCTGATTGGCCCCAGAATATTGAGCAAGATGTTATCGAGAAAGCAGGTTAATCCTTCCTGTCACATGGGCAAAATTTCCAGCTGTTGTGCTCTCACACTACCTGATTGCATGCGTGTTGTAGCGCTGTTTCTACAGCTTCGAGAGCACAAATGCCAACGTCGCCGGCCAAATGATACACTTTGTTTCCACGTCATAGGCAGACGATCAAAGTTGTGTTCACGGATGGCAGTGAGAAATAGATGTTCCACTACTGCTGGACGAAGTAAAGCTCCGGGCTCGATATTCACTCGATGCTGCTGCTGTTACTCCCCCCCACCAAACTTGGCTTGGCTGGGAATTCCCATGTTAGGACACCGTAAGAATGCAGAGTCAGCTATCGCCGAAAATGAGAGCCGTCACTCTAAAGCATCAAAAAGCAAGCTCTGAAAAGAGCCAGCCTGGTGATTAAATGAAAACTTGTCAAACCGCCTTCTCTTATGCATTGACCGTGTATAACTAGCCAGGTCGGGTGACTCATGGCCACTGGGTGCACAGTGCCCACAAGCCACTGCCGAGCATGGGCTTAGTGAACTGAAGCAAGCAACACGGCCATTCAGAGAGAGAGAGAGAGAGAGAGAGAGAGAGAGAGAGAGAGAGAGAGAGAGAGAGAGAGAGAGAGAGAGAGAGAGAGAGAGAGAGAGAGAGAGAGAGAGAGAGAGAGAGAGAGAGAGAGAGAGTGGTATTTATCTTTTTTGGGGATAGGCATGTTCCAGCAGCCACTTACGGTAGAAGTCGTAGTGGGCCGAACCGATCCTCCTTCCCTGCAGCACTCTGTTGGCCGATCGCGGACGTTGGGCTTTTCCACTGTCATGGTGCATTCCTGCTGCTTTGCACACCTAGTTAGTCTTCATGCTCAATCACTACTCTGTAATAGAACAAGGCTGCATGCAGAGGAACTGGGTTGGTTGCCATTCAAAGCTCTGCTGATCGGTGAATTGTAAGCCTCTCAGTTCGATGAGCAAGGCGCCCAGGCGTCGAGTAGGTCAAGGGGTCCACGATAGGTCACACATGCTCATATACTCATATGTATATATGTATATATATATATATATATATGTGTGTGTGTGTGCATGTGTGTGTATGTGTGTGTGTGTGTGTGTGTGTGTGTGTGTGTGTGTGTGTGTGTGTGTGTGTGTGTGTGTGTGTATCTTGCTGCAGTGCAGTTGTGTAGGGTTGGTACGTCACGACTGACCTGGTTCACTTACTTTTTTCAGATCCAAAACTATCCTTCCAGCTCAGCCGGCTTCAAGCTCTCCTAAAGCCGACAGCTTCATCCACAAATTTATTCGCCTTCCGTTGCAGGCACTGTCTACCGTAACAACAAAAAAATAATAAGCATTTTGCATAGTGGCCAAATGGAGCTTAATCCCTATTATGCAGGCACTTTGCAAATTTCAATGCTATTAAATAAAGTAATATTGTATAAAAAAGTATATATTAAAAAAAGTATATATAAAAGTATATATTGTGCAGCTCGGTATCATACCGAACATGTTCGTATTGAGATGATGCCAGTCTCTGTAATTGCTGCATCTTCTTTTATAGCAAGACTTCACAACGACTCGCAGAGATTGGCTGGGCTAAGCCAGTTTCACCAACCTTTGAATGGTTTCATCTTGCAAGTTGAAGATCTGGTTCCATCCTTGGATTAATCCTGGTTTGCTCACGACCTCGAAATGAGGATCTAGATACCGAGCAATTGTCTGCAAGCTGTATGGGATTGATTTCTTAGGAGACAGCAAGATACGTGTAGCAGATAGCTAGATCGTCTGGTACCAGCGGTTGTACTTGAGAGTCGTGCTCAAACCACCCAGGACACCAATCGAAGTATGTACTGAGTCTGTCAACAGAGCTGAGATAGGCGGCACTGTATGCAGCGACAACTACTCTCCTGCTGCCGACTATGGCTCATCCTTTTCAGTGGTCCTGAGCTGCTGCTTCCATGCTACTCACTACCTCAACTGCTCTCGTGACTCTGCTATGCTTCCCACTTTTTCTTTGTTGCGTGAGACGAAGTCTGTTGGCTACCGAATGTGTACCGAAAGCCGCTAAGGCTGTGAGTGCGCTATGCAAAACTCTCCTGCGTAACACCCACATGGTCTATATGACTTTGTGTAGCTACAGACGGAGATACATACATACTGTAAAAGAACAACAAATCAGGCCAATGAAGCCGAAATGAACATGTCACTTGAATTACCATATGCAACTTGCATTCAGTGTGTGCACTGCAAAGAATATGCAACTCGCGTGAATACTCTCATCATGGTTGCCACAGTAGCAGTGTTTAGTGCAAGCATTGCTGGCATGATCCCAGTCCCTACTTGGCTAAACATGCTATCTATCCTATCGAGAGGCTACGTCCTATTTATCAGGATCTGCCACCACATTACTATTTGCTGAGGTCTTTCGTGGAGCTTTCCTGACATAATCTCCAGTCTGACACTGGTGCCATTATTCACTAATGAGCGTGCCAGTGTATCGTGGCTTTGTTTACGCATAGCTAGCTATCAGACCAAGAGTGTGCAAAGTAGAAATACGAAAGTAGCAGAACAGTAAATCTTTAGAGATCTTTGGCATGGACTTGCTCGAAGAAAGCAGTACAAGGCAGCCAAATCAACAGCCTTGATTATATAGCAGCCGAAGAGCCTTAGCCAATTTAAACCCAGCTTGCAGTAAATAAAAGTTTGCCTGCTATAGAACTCAAATCTTTGAATAGGAAAGTTTAGCGTCGTGCTCCTGTGCTAAGATTCATGTCGTCTTGACATCGCAGATATCGCTGTGACCTAAAATCCTTGGTAGCGATGGATAGCAAAGGGGCATTAAGGAAAACTCAAGTAATACCCACTTAGTCCTGATGGGTTTGTGGAGTTACCGATAGAAGTACTCTACGTTCCATTACCTTACAATGTAGATGAGCACAGAATTTCAAAGTGGAACTTTTTTCTAGCAAAATCGGATGACATCTTTGGTAGTGGTAAGCTTTCATTTTATATTAAGGGCTGGCTGCACCTTGTAGCAGTCGCACAGGTGGCATTCATGATGTTGGTACGCAATGAGGATAGCATCGGCATTGATATTGGCACTGGCATTCTCAGTAGCAGCAGCAGCAAAAGCAGCAGCAGCAGCAGCAGCAGCAGCAGCAGCAGCAGAAGCATCAGCAGCAGAAGCAGAAGCAGCAGCAACAGAATCAGTAGCAGCAGCAGAAGCAGCAGAAGCAGCAGGAGCAGCAGAAGCAGAAGCAGAAGTAGCAGTGGCAGAAGAAACAGCAGCAGCTGCAGCTGAAGCAGCAGAAGAAGAAACAGCAGCAGAAGAAGCAGCAGTAGCAGCAGCAGAAGCAGAAGCAGCAGCAACAGAAGCAGAAACAGAAGCAGCAGCAACAGAATCAGTAGCAGCAGCAGAAGCAGCAGGAGCAGAAGCATCAGCAGCAGAAGCAGCAGCAGAAACAGAAGCAGAAGCAGCAGCAACAGAAACAGAAGCAGAAGCAGCAGCAACAGAAGCAGCAGCAGCAAAAGCAGAAGCAGTAGCAGCAGCAGAAGCAGAAGTAGCAGTGGCAGAAGCAGCAGCAGCAGCAGCAGCAGAAGCAACAGCAGCAGCAGAAGCAGCAGCTCTCACATAGACTATTTCCGTGAGCCCAGAGATCGTTTGTGGGACTCAACCACACCTTCATACTGACACTGTGCATGTCCCTTAACCATGTTATTCATGCTATTTATCAATCATGATACCACTCTCTATTCGATCATGCTTCCTGTGCAACAATGTAAAGCGCCTAGAAAGAGATTGAGTTCTCCGAGGGCACTTTATCAAGTGTATTATTATTATTATTATTATTATTACTCAAGTTTAAGGATCTAAATATGCCAGTAAGCCTTTATAAGCGCCTCCCCTGCAGTGACTTCTTTTTAATTTTATCTTATTTTGAAAGACCTCTGAACCATGGACCTGATTGGTAGAGACGTGTGTTTGGTTACTGCACTGGCCAGCATATTGTCTTGCTGTTTATCTTCCTTTTCGTTCGGATGCAGTCTCTTTGGCCAGGCTTACCCTGCAGGTCAACCACTCGAGCAGGGGCTGCCTGACCATGTCCGGCTGCTTGTATCAATGGCTAATGGCTGGGAACCTGGATGGCCGAGGTCGTAGCCTGGTCAAGCGGATCAATAGTTTCCAGCAATGTGTTCGATAGTTCAAGAGGTGCAAACGTGACTGTCACTTTGGGCCCGTGCAGCAAGCAGCTGATGGGTTTCCACTCAAGCATACGTTAACTGGAATTCTCTAAGACAGTCAGTTGTCCCTGTCGTCATTAACCCCAGTAGATCAAATGGTGATCAGCGATGCATCAGTGGGACCATAGAAAACTGCTCCTGACGACCGCCTTTGTGTGGTTGCAAGGTATGCAAGCCAAATGCTTGGACCGGACCGCAAAAAGATTCGGCTTCAGCAGGAGCCAGATTTGAGTGCAGGAAGTATTGCCACTTTTTGATGCACCGTTGCAGAGAGGCCGTATTCCCCAAGCGCACCGAACCGGCCGCGGTACCGGCAAGCTACTGTCACATGCCTGCCAGCGATGACCACAAAAATATTCAAGCAGTAACAATTGCCGACAGGCCCCCCTAAGAAGGTCGTGCATGGACTGACTTGCCTTGCTTCTTCCTAGTGTCGTGACACAACTGTTCGTATGCTCTCAAAGCCTGGAACTCACTCCCGACTTGCGTCACAACATCCCCTGATTTGACCACATTAAAAAAGAACTTAAAAACACACCTATTTAGGACAGCATTTAGTGGGTCCCTGTGATTCGTCCTTGATGTGCTTATGCATGCTGACACTGTGCATGCTGCCACTAACCACACTTGCATGCTGACCCTGTGCATATCGCCCCTAACCACGTTATTCATGTTGTTTATGAAGCATGATATTACTCACCATTCAATCGCGTTTCCCTTTGCAGCAAATGAAAAGCACATAGAAAGAGATTGAGTTCTCTGAGGGTACTTTATCAAGTGCATTATTATTATTATTATAACTGTGGAGCTGTCAGAACTGAAGTTTCTACTGTAGCAAGTCATTGGTTTGACTCCCAAGACCTACAAGATAGGCAGTCCTTCTATAATAATAATAATAATAACAATGAGGATGATGATGATGATACTACTAATAATAATAGTAACAACAATAAATTTGCATAGCACCCTCAGATAACTTAATTTCTTTCTAAGAACTTTACATATGCTGTAAAGGAAGAATAATCAAATTATTAGCAGCAGCATGCACAATGTCTACAAACATAGCATGTTTATAGGTGACATGCACAACATTAAAAAGCTTTAACACTCCTTTTTATTACAGAATTTAGTGGGTCTTTATGATTCGTCTTTGCGTGCTTGTTCACGCTGACACCGTGTCTGCTGCTACTAACCATAACTATATGCTGATCCTTTGAATGTCACATCAAACAATGTTATGCTTGATGACATTGCAAATGTTACCACTAATAAGTTGGTCATGCTTTCTGTACAGCATCTGTAAAAAGCCTAGAAAAAGATTCAGTTCTCTGAAGATGCTATACTATGTAATAATAATATTCTTATTACACAAATTGTCCACATGTAAAATATGGTTCTCTCTCTCTCTTTCTCACCTATTCAGTACTACGACATCCCGTGCAGGCATGCGAGAGATATGCTTGCCACTGGGGGCTGCTGAAAGAGGTCTGCCTGGCTTATTTGCAACTCAATCGCCTATGCAGTCTTTCCCTTAACAACTGAATCACGACAACCAAACCTGAAGCCTCAAACATTGCGACAAACACAATGAGCGTGGCAAGTGAATAGCAGTAATGCTTCCAATGGAGTTATTCTAGGCTGAGTGAATGGATCTTGCAATAGAGGGTGGTGGGGGTGGGGGCTCGAGATCCTTCCATTTCTTGTTGATAGATCCCCAGTATGGGCTAAGTAGGCGAAGCAGTTTTTTTAGAGACTCGGAGCGTTTGTAGCAATCTTAACGCTATGCTCTTTTACTTTCGATGCTTAAGCCATACACGAATGTCCCTGGACTAAGCCCTCACTTGACTTTGCATTTTGTCACATAATCTCAGCATCTGAGCTGCCAAAAGACACACTGCTCATGCACCTAAGAAGCAGGAACTTTCTGCTGATGACAAATCCAGCTTTTTAAAGGGAAGTCGAGGTTCCTACAAGATGTTTACCCGATCGACATACGAGAAGACATAATTGAGTGACATTCTGGTCTAGCAATCTGGTCTATTTTTTACCTTTCGTTTGTGTGAAAATTGCAATATTTCTCAAAAGTGCATACACTGTAATAGAAAACCGTTCAACGATTCAGGCTCTCGTAGGGCTGTCGAAACGTGGCACGCACACGTTACTCAAGCTATCTTCTTTGTCATAACACAGTATCTTCATAAGGTATTTTTCAATGTTCTAATCAGGGTTCTTAACCGTAACGCAAAGGAGAAGAGATGTCATTAAGTCAATATGGTAGCTTCGGCACAGCAGCCCACATCATAAGCAGTTGGAGTAGTAGCAGTCTCGGAGCCTGCATTGCGGCCTATGCCAGTGCTGGTCTGTTCATGTGACCGTCCTTCACATCCTTAAGATTCACCATGTGGTAGGGTCGTTCCTGTTACCGGCATTAGCATATTGAAATCCCATATCTCAATTAATGCAGCATTACACACAGTATAGTTATTCGGATTTTATCTCGCTTTTAATTAGCCACACAAATTGTTCCATACATGCACCTACCGACAGATAAGAGCCGCCCAGATCTCCCAAAGCTTACTGCTGAATAAATTCAGAATGAATTTAGTCAGAGTTAACTTATGAGTCAGCTTATTGGCGCTTCCAATGCTTGCTTTGTCTGCCGTCTCAAAATATATTATTTTCTGTGAAGGCGTTACACATTTCCTCAATGTTTGCTTTGGCCTAATTTAGATTGAAAGCTATACTCCAGTCTTACTCTCACTAGTAATGCCAGATGCAATAAGACTAGGACAGTACCGTGAATAGCCTCGAGTTACCAACAACTATCTTCTACTCCAAGTGTAGCAGCCACTTAGTCATGGCCTTCTGAAGTTTTGGGCCGAGATGTATGCATACACACGTGTGATTGCAGATCTTACTAGGGAGTAGGGAAATGGTGTACGGTAAAGATCAGCTGATTTAGCAGCCTCATCCATGTAGCAGCAAATGAGCCATATCTGCTTTCAACGTTGGCATCAATCAATGTAGATTTGCCTGCTGTCGGTCTCGAACCCCCACAATAATGGACATTGGCATCCCTTAAGCTCGTGCGATGCTCCGGATGTGCCGAGTAGCACCAGCCACGGTTGGTTGGCTCAGGGTTCTGCCTCCTTCAAATTTTCCTGGCTACGCCGGTGGGTGTTCAAACTAGGCTCACTAACCACACCCAGGCATAATCAGAAGTAAGCTGTTCTAGATCGCTATGAATAGGTGTGGTGGCTCCGAAACTATCGACTTATACGAATAACACATAGCAGTTACAGCTGATTGTTTGTCCTCACAGCTTTTGCTAACAAATGCTAACAAGACTCGCACCTCGAAGCATGGCTAAAGAGTCGTGGAGGCAGCCTCAAATGCACGAAGGTTCGCCGACGACTGCGGGAGAAGACTGCAATTAATATCCCCTAGATTTCAGTAATAAGTTTATGTGTTTTTTAGCTATATTTTCTCTGACAGCTCAAGAGGGCGACCGGACTCAAAGAAACCTGGCAGGAAACTCGCAGGAAACTGACTGATCGTCACTTTTGATGCTCTTTTTAAAATATGTTTTGACACATCCGATTCCTAACAATCTTAACTCAGGAACTGCTTGTAATCTCAACCCCAGTGAGGCGGTGGTAGTCTGAGCAAGCTATCGGCTCACACCAGTTGTGGCAGTAAGCGAATAGAGTGCAGGAACTTGAACTCTTGCATTACCCAGAAGGCACGAGCAGATGCAGCCAACACGTGATCATTAGTAACAGGAACACAAGTTATTTTTTGACGTGCAAATGTGCACTGATGCAAGCTGCTATGAACATTTGATTAATCGTATAGCAGATCCCAGCAGGCCGACGATCCTTCGGGCCATGCTAGCACAACTTGGTTTGATACAGCATGGTTTGGCTGTTTGACTGTAGGTGGGTAGCGACCACATTCTCTAAAGACAGTGGCCTTCCTTCCTGAGAGTTTACTGATCCCGATCCTTTGTCTCTCATTTGCATCGCCTTTTTATCTCCTGCCCTTTCTACTCCCTCTCCGTGTCGGCCTCTGCCTGTCTGTCTGTCTCTTCTCATCATTCCCCCATTCTCTACTCGAGGCTTCCCCTTTTTTCTCCCTTTTCTTTTCCGTCCTGTCTTCTTCCATCTGTATCTCTATTGTTCTACCATTCTCACGGGATCCCTCTATACTCTCTCAATCCTCCTCTATCTGCTTCAGTCTACCGCTCTCTTTCTGCTCTACTCTATCTCGTCTCACTTTTCCTTGCTCTCATGTCTCTTTCTATCTCTGTCCATTAATCTCTATTTCCTCTCTCTTTCTCTTTCCTCTCTCTCTCTCTCTCTCTCTCTCTCTCTCTCTCTCTCTCTCTCTCTCTCTCTCTCTCTCTCTCTCTCTCTCTCATTCCCCATTTCTTTCTCTCTCTATATTTTCTCTTTCATCCTCTCACTTCCTCTCTTCATGTACGTCCCACCCCCTCTCTCTTTCTCTCTCCACCTCTCTCCCTCTCTTCCCCCTCTCTCTTCCTCCACTCCCCCTCTCTCTCCCTCTCTCTCTCTCCCCCTCTCTCTTTCCAGCAACCAAGTTAAGATTTTTTGTTTTGCCCTCGAGGTATATCTTTTCCATTGGCTAGCACATCCTCTCACAAAATATCACTGAAGCACTCTCCTGTATCATTGTCGCTTAGCATCTGATATATAATCTACTAATTTGCTGACATTTTAAGCTGCGTATTATATCTTTTTCAGCATCCAAAAAATGCCTCGAATGAGATTTAGTTCTCTTTGGCACTTTACAAACTTATTATTTTTATTGTTATTAGTATTACCTTGCTATTGTATTTGGCTCCCGGACATAGCAAATGCAGCATACACAAGCAGAATGGCTGCACGTCTATCGGCAGGACGACTGGGCTGAACTCGGCTGAGGGACTGCAAAGATGCATCAACAGAAGCTACAGAAAGAGGCTGAACAAGACAGAGGAGGCAGCCACTCTGACGTGTCTTTCGAGAAGGAGCATGCAGCAAGAGGTTGGACGCTTGGACTTCTGTGCTGCTGCTTGGCTGACTGTACGAGTTCGGATCAAAGCAGGAATAGTTGCCTACACTAAATGACTCATTGTGAAAACTGTGGACATTAACCTTCCCGGCTAGTGCTGTGGTCAGCTGACTGCACCTGGTGCCAATTCCATTTTTACTATGTCCTGCTTTCCGGGTGGCTCCGAGATGCCATTTGTTTGGATTTCAAAGCCGGGCTGCTCATTAGCTTCATTAGCAGCCTGTACCGGGCCGGGTCCGGCAGCCGGTTCAGCCCGAGCTTTGTCCAGCGGGGATCATTATTCAAGATCCCAGCAAAGGCTCAGACAATGGCTCGTGCAGCATGAACGGGGAAGTTATTGGTTCGCCGATTTTATTGAGCAGTAGTAGTGACCGCTGGCCGAGGGGGGGGGGGGCAAAGATGCACCGAGTTGTGCACAGCCGGCTGCCCGCTGTTCGCAGCCAGCCGCCGCGAGTTCTCCTGCGCCATGCAAGCGAGTGCCCACCTGCGCTCCACCTCCTCCTCCTCCTCCTCCTTCTCGCTGTTGGACAAACAGGCGTCGTCGTGGCAGTGGTGCCACGGTTAAAACAAGCACAGCTGTGTGGATGCGGGAGTCGTTGGCCGCGCAGCACAATGCAGTTTGGATTGCTCTATATTGGCAAAAGAGGAAAGTGGTCGGCATGTAAGCCCGAAGGTGCCCAAAGTCGGGCTGACTCACCGTCCGATCCTCTCGTGCCATGCGAGGCTGCTATCAGCAGCCTCACATGGCAAGTGCTTGCTCAACTTCCACAGCTGCAGTAGCGGTGAGCTGAAGATGACACTTGAACGTTATC
Organism: Cristatella mucedo; assembly: GCA_009760855.2. NCBI lineage: Eukaryota > Metazoa > Bryozoa > Phylactolaemata > Cristatellidae > Cristatella > Cristatella mucedo. The sequence continues at coordinate 7,279,538 of WPIO01000013.1, forward strand.
GATAAAAACTGACCTCAAAACGTATGCATTCAATTAGTGCAGAATGGTGTACCTGAACTGTTCGTAGATAACCCGACTGGAGAGCTTTAAGAACTACAACAAGACTGAGAGATGCTACTGAAAGTCCGTCGATCGGCTCATGTGGGATAACAACCTGCTCCAGCAGGATATGCTTAGCAAGTGGCAAGCCTCGTGCAGAACTGGCGCCAGTGTCTCCAGACCTGCTCCGCCTCAAGTCACACAAACACGAAGGCCCTAAGATGTGAGCGAACTGTGGCTGCCCAGTCCGAAACTTGGCAAACGTCATGGTTGCCATGGCAATCAGCCACCGATGACCCAGCTGTGTGCAGCTTCTGAGCCTGCCTGCCAGCCTTGCACGGATTCGTTGGGCAGTCGCCCTCGAGGACGTGCTACCGTGCAAGTAATGAGCTGAGGCACCGACGGTGGCTCAGCTCAAACCCGATCAGACTCTTTGGCGCACATGAATGTATTATGTGCCTGCTAAGGTTAGGTGCCACGGAAACCGTCTAAAATGTCCTTGAACACGAAATGCCAGCGATTATGACCGGGCTCTAATTTTGAGCAGGAGATCGCTTATGAAATAGGAAATATCCGCCGCGATAAGCACATTTATCGCCCTCGGGTCTTAGCACAGGGATAAGGTGCTCGCTGTTCACGAACCAGGTCGGAGGTTCGAGACCAGAAGTTGGCGTTCCTTTATTGCCCACTGCAAGATGTGGTAACAGCTGTCAAGGCTCTTCTGCAGCTATACAAATGAGGCTGTTAAATCAGTTAATTATTTATTTATAAGCAGTATGATATTTACTCATGCTACTTCGCAAAGTGAGATCATCCTGCCTTTGAGCTGTAATAATAATAATAAAAATATTTGCTTAAACCACAAAAGATCTAGACCTCTTTCTAAGCACATTATATATGCTGGAAAGCTTTCACTCTGGGGAAATAAGAGAGCTCATACTATCTTGCCATCTGTATACATGATCAGACCTGTGTACATGATGTGTATCTGCTGTCTCGATGTGAGGTGCATTGGCTTGCACTGCATCTCTAGCCCACTAATTGGTAGAATTCAGAGATGGGTTTACTCAAGCAGAGCAGTGTACTGCCAAGGTACAGCACATAGCTATCCAGCCGAGAGGTTGTAGTGCTTTCACGGTATAAATTCCGTATTCAGGCAGGGCAGAGATTGTGACACATTTCGAAGTGATTCTACTCTTTAATTTTTTCAGCCGATTGAAGTTTGCATCGTCTGGTGGCAAACTGCATTCTTTGACTTAACAACTTATTTTCAAATACAGGCCAACTAGAAAGCCTTTGACCACCGGACTGAGTGCTGAATGAATTTCTCCTCTTCCAGCATCCAGGAGCGATCGTTGTACTTCCAAGTTGGCCAGCCAGCCAATGGTCTACCTGTTGAGTTACCATGGCTACCGTATCTTCGACATTCATCATAGTGCTTGGAGCCCTGGTATCAAATTTCCACTGTACTCACTCGCTCCAGCCGGCTGCATCTCTGCACGCTGCCGGCATGCACGTGCAGGCTATTAGTAGGGACTCCTAGTCGGATCGCTAGATGGCTGCCTGGTAGTTGAGTTTCTGGCGTGCTATCAATATTTAATTGGATCATCATATCATCATATTATCATTATTATATATCTCATATAATATTTATCGATATATATGATATCGCTATCACATCATATTATCATTGTTATATATCACATATAATGTTTATCGCTATATATGATATCGCTATCATATCGCTATCATGTAGATCGCTAGATGGCCTGGCAGTTGAGTTTCTGGCGTGCTATCAATATTTATAAATATTTATTTATATATCATATATCATTATTATATATCTATTTATATATCAATATCAATATTTAATTGGATCATCATAGCTTGCTCTTCACTCGCGGGCTCCAGATTCCCTGTAGCTCATGGAATCCGAACTTCGAGCAGGCAGCTGGATTCCAGAGTAGCCAGGGTTCGGCTATATATACAGATAGCTGTCCCGGAAACACCGGTGCCTGCAAGCACCGAAGCGAAAGGACTAGTCAAGAATTTGGCAAGGAAACTTCAAAGGGGAGGGCTGAACCTGGATTTTGCCCGAGCCAGTCGTTCACGGTGGGTGGCGCGGCCCATTTTATGGGATAACCGCCCCGGTTCAATGAGGTTGCAGCGTTGCAGCACCCAGGCGTCGCTCCTTCTAGCCAATGACTCTGACGAGAGCCCATGACGATAGCCCTTCCCGCCCGTCCATTTTATGCTTGTCATTAGTAACAGGCATAAAGCACTTGTCCCCAGTAAGGACACATACATTGCTGACCTACCATCTACTGGAGCTAGTGATTTTAAAAAGAATGGTGATACCTATGTGTAACGACCTAAGAAAGTTAAAACCTCCACCTATGTGCATCACACAAAATAAAAAAGAAGCACATCAGCTGATTAGTCATATTAGTAATAATAACAGGCACAACTGCAGAACTCTTTGGTACATAAAGGACATTCACATTTGACAGTGCTAGAGGCTGCGAGGAGCAGGTGGCTTTTTAGCTTTGGCTTCAATGCAGTCATGTAAAAAATGTCGTGATGTCTGTCAGTCGGTATTGAGTACTAGGCTATGATAATAAGAACGGCAATACTAATTATAGTAATAATAATAGTCACAAGGCATTTTGCCAGTAACCATATGCAATTTTAATCTCTTGCTAAACACTTTACATGTGCCATATAGAAAGCATGTCAATTGGTTAAAGATGACGAGCACAGTGTCAGCATGCATAAGCGTACAAAGGACAATTTATACAAATCCAGCAAATGTTATGAGGAGTTGGCGGTTTTTAGCTTCTTTCTTATTGTCTCGTCAAATTAGGAGTGCTGCGGTGCCATTCGGGGGAGGGGTGAGCTTTTGGCTTTGGGAGCATGTGAACAGAAGGCGAGATCTCCGACGGACTTGAGGCTGGTTAGAGGCAAAGTTGAATGATTTGAGTCGGAAAAGCGGGTGGTAACATGCCTGGCCTGATTGGAAAATAGGATCTCGGAAAGGTAGGTTGGAGTCAGAGAGAATGCAGGGACCTAAAAGTGAGTGACAGAACCTTGATGTCGATATGGCTGCTTGATGGGAAGCCAGTGCGCAGGTCGGTGAGAAGTGGTGCAGGCAGGCAGCTTCTGCATCTATGACAGACAACCCTGGCTGCAGACATTTTCCATTTAACTGCTTGCTGCATGCACATATATATACCGACGGTAGTGTCTCTCTTTACATAATAACAAAAATGTAATAGGGACGGTATATTGTTAACCTAACAGCGAATGTTGACTGCTATAATCTCTGCCAATATGGCTAGCATGAACAAAAAACAGCAGACGACTAAGACCCTGAAATATGAGACCTTAGCTATTGATATGTATAACGTGAGCACACATTACATCTGCAGTACAATGCGAAATCACTGAGCAATGCAGCTAATACTTGCCATTCAAGACATTGTTTTGCTCTACCTGAAGATGTCCGCAGAGGATACTATAAATCACAGCTAAACGTCTCGGTCAAACAGATCACTGAAATTACTCTAAGATAGCCATTGCCATGGTCAAGTCGTTGACTGCTCTGGGGAAAGAATGCATTCTGCACCTTTAACAATATTGTCTTTGTTTAAGGGGCAGCTGGAGCCAGAAGGTTACTGCTTGCTATCAATGTGCTCATTCGTATGGTCACATATGGCTGCTTGATGAAAATGGGGAGTGATATGGAAAATTAGCCGATGAGTACTCAGCATCACCATGTAGTTGCTCTGGTTGGAATTTGAAACAGAGGATTTGAAAGCCTTTACTGCGATACCGGCACAGAAGAACCCTTTAAAAATCTCATTCATAATAATGGCAGTCATAGACTCCAACTTCTGCACACGAACAGGATGCAAGTGTAGGTCACATAAAAATGCAGAAGCAACAGCAAAAGCAGCAGCAGAAGCAACATCAAAAGCAGCAGCAGCACTAGCAGCAGCAGCAGAAGCACGAGCAGTAGCAGCAGTAGCAGCAGCAGCAGCAGCAGCAGCAGCAGCAGCAGCAATAGCAGCAGCAGCAGGTCACTGCATGCTGCTCGACTCTCACATACTGCACTTTCCCATGCTGATACAACTGATCACTACTGCCTATTCTAAATGGTGTCCTCCCTCACTTCAGGCCATGCTATAAGATTGAGTGAAGTTGAGTTGTGATTACTTTTTCTGCCACACTTGGTACAATGGTTACAGAATAGGACAGAGAATGATACCATGGACTTACTGCCTGGATTTACATAAATGTTCTCAAAGGGGCTTATGCATGACCTTTCCTGAATCGGCCTTACACAGCAGAGGCTGGAAGCTATCGGCTGTGCTTTTATGGGGCGAACCATGTAGGCTACACCAGGGAGTCTTCATGAGTTGCTTCTTTGTAGGCCACACATTAGGCAGCACAGGAGCGGTAGGGCTTAGACCCAAAGCGATTCCGCTAATGTAAGGCGACTTACAAGTGGTGACAGCAGCTGAAGCTGCAAGGTTACACGTATTGACAGTTCGCTGGGATTTTTAAATGAACAACTGCAGATCTGTGAAATCAGATGCTACTCGATGTGCCATTCTGCATCTCAAACTATTTACCTCCCCTAAATGGCCCTTGCTCAGCTTGCAAGCTTGTGGAGTCGTCGTTCATGGGTGCACTCCACTCAAGCTTTGCCCGAGCTTTATCTATGCAGTGGTGGCTGGAGGACCCCCATGAGCAGCTCGGACGGATTCATTCAGAGAGGCTCCTTTTAACAGGCGGTGGCTGAATGCTGCCGCCCTGTCTCATCCAGCAGCCCAGTACCCATGCGGAGCTCCGAAGGGGTACTACGCTCTCGGACCTTAGTTGTTATCCATGTATATCTATCCTCTGGGGAAAGTGATTAAGACTCCTGGAATCAGGGCTATCACTTGATTTCTGGAGATGCCCAGCTGTATTTGTCGTTTAAACCGTCAAAATCGGCTCCAGCCACTGACAAACTGAATGCCTGCTTTCCACTCATGGATATCAGTCGATTTCCTTAAATTGAACGATGATACAACACAAGTTCTACTCACAAGACACAAGACCTAGGATGCCGCTGGCCGAGGAGACATTGCACTCTTAATAGGTAATGCTGTTGTGCGAAAATTACTTCGTGCTCAGAGCTTACGTATCGTTTTTGAGATGCTTAAATTTTGTGAGTTTTCTTAAAAAGACCATCTATTGCACGGCTAGCCATCACGTCTAATCCACATCAAAGATTAAGGACTGTCTAATATGGTGACTTGCAAGAAATCCAACGAGTTACCTGGTGTTGCCTAGGCTGGATTGCTGCAATTTCATTTTGGCTGGGCTACCAAAAAAACTATCAGGCCACTGCAGCTGGTGATGAATGTGGCTGGAAGGCTATTCAACACATCCCCGAGGTTCAGCCACATGTCTCCTCTGCTGAAAAAGCTGCTACGACTCCCAGTTGATCAACTAATACTAAGTAAAGTTCTAACGCTCACCCGCAAGGCCCATCATGGCTTGGCTCTTTCATCAAGGCTGCACACAATAATATTGTTATTGTATTCAATTTTCTGATGTTCAACAATAAATACTTGCAATATTTAATTTCAAAATACGCTCTATTGTAATGTCTAATTCCAAAATACAATATATTGAAATAGTCAATTAACAAAATACAATATATTGTAATATTTCATCTGACCAATGCAATATATTGCACATCGTACGTTGCAATGTTTTTCTCTGTGCTTTCAGCAATAATCTTCATATTCCCGTTCGTTCTCTTCGTTGGCTGTCTCGGAGACTTTTTCAATCACTATCAATGCGACCAGAGCCAAAAGCCACAGTGACTTGTTTTTATTCAGAAAAGGCAGCGCCTTCAACGTTCTGGGTTGCAAACTATGCCGGTACGGACAAAACAGTTGCTTCGCCACGGGGAAAAGTCTCTCCACCTCATTTGATGTTGGAAGAAAGAAGCGGGCGTTGATGTATTTGCTGCATGCTTTCTTCTCTTCAAATTTTTTTCGCTTGAGTGCTCGCTCAGCAAAAGACAATTGAGCATCATTATTTGCAGCGTTTTCTGCGTCCGGAGATACAGGCAGCAACAATTGCTCAACAGCACGTTTTTCATGAATTGTCAAAGTGTTCTCCTTGCTTGTTTTTAAGCGCCTAGAGAGAGATTAAGTTCTCTGAGGGCGCTTCATCAAGTGAATTATTATTATTATTATCTTGACGATGGCCGTTTCCAAATCTTTGCTGTGGATGATATCTGCATCGTTACCAACATAGTGGTAGAAGGTAAACTCTGGGTATGAGTCAATGATCGATTGGAATAAAACAACCAATTCTGTAATGGACATGTCACATCTCTGCAGCGATACACTATATACTGTCAAGCAATCCAGCACAATATATTGATACTGTCAAGCAATCCAGTACAATATATTGATACTGTCAAGCAATCCAGTACAGCATATTGTTATGATCACCGAAATCAGCATAATGTGTTTTATAATGTATTGTAGTCAATATATTTCAGTATATTTGATCTACAATGTATTGTTGCGAAGCCTTGTCTTTTATACCATAGCTTACCTGATGCACCAGTTTAAGCCTCCTTGTGCCTCCTCCATGGATAATAAATTAGCTGTCCTATTCATTCATCGACTGACCGTAAGTAGCAGAACTGTTTGCTCTGCTGGTCCTAAACTGTGGCCCGAAGGTCTACAATTCATACGTAATGGCATCTCCTTTCCAGCTCCTGATTATTGCTCACCTTTTCCCCCACCCTCCTGAGCTGCTACTTCCACGCTACGTCACTTCCTCGACTGCCCTTCCGGCTCAGATATAGTTCTCACTTCCTCTTTGCTGCATGAGCTGAAGTCTGCCGGCTACCTCATGCCCACTGAAAGCCGTTCAGGCTTTGAGTGCACTATGGAGAACTTTTCTGCAAAGCAAGCACTTGGTCCTCGTGGCTTTATGGAGTTACCGACGGAGGTAGATTTCCAACATTCTTTGCTGCCAGTTTACGCCACGTGGCCATCTCGCTGAGGTGCTTACCCGGTGCAAGAGGGCACCCGTGAGGATCGAAAAAATTAGGCACGATGATGGCGATGGCTCTCGCACGCAAAAACGATCTGGAGGGCTGAGCAAGTGGCGACAATTGGATGGCCTCGGCTACCCCCCACTGTGCTGTGGGGCCAGAAGTGACAATGCCAGAGGCAGCAGGACAGTGATCTACTTCATCGTGCTAATGGTAATGGTAGGAACAATAGTGAGCCGCTCGTACAGTGTCCCAAGAGGACCCTATCTCCATACGGGCGTTTTACAACTCGCTAGAAGATAATCGACAAGCAGACAGGGTTGACGACATGCAGGACATCGTTCCCTAGGCAAGGAAGCAAAAGTGAACGAGAAGACACTGAGGACCGTCGGTGAGTAGCAACCCTGGTTAGTAACGTGCGCTCTGAATCTTGCACGGATAAGCACGTAAAGCTCAAAGGAGCAAATAAACGTATTAAAGCAGCCACCAGAGAAAGCTCGGCGAACCAGATGCATCTTTAGCTGAGACTTAAATAAATTATGCAAAGTCATTACTGCCGGCGGTGACAGAAGCCAGAAGCAAGCTCCAGACTTTCGGTGCAAGCGAACTAAATGCCCGGTCGCCAAAATATTTACAATTTAGTCTGCAGAACAGCGAGACGACTGGAAGCTGTGGAGCAGGTTTTTCAAAACTGTGTTAGCTCGTATAGATAGGCTGCCGCCAGCTAGTGAAACAACCTGTTAGCTAGAGGAAGAATGTTAAAGACGATTCGCTGTTTGTTGGCGATCTAGTGAACATTAGGCAATATTGGTGTGATTTGGCAGCTATGCCATTGATGACAGACTAGACGAGTTGCTGAGTTTTCCACGAGTTTCGGACAATCGATGGGGAATATTCAAAAATGGAGAACAATTTGGAAGTTTTTGGAAATTTGTCTTCTTAAAGACAAACAAGTTATGAATGCAGTGCCAAGTTTTGGTGATTGACAAATGACCAAAACATGGTAAATAAAACTATTTTTTCTGACAAGTTTACACCGGAAGTAGTACATCGAGATTAATAATACGTGTCTAAATATTGCCAAAGGCGTGGCGTTTTTTCGGCGAACTTTGTAAACGAAAGCTTCTGAGCTCTAAGCAGGCACAAAGACTATCACTTGAAAAAACAATTTTTCAAAATAATGGCATCCGGGTGGTAGTTGTAACAATCGAAAAGCATAAAAAATATCAGTGTACAAAACCGTTAGTAGCCCTCCTTCGGCAAACGGCTATAACTCTTTTTACTTGCCATAAATATAATAATATAATAATATAATACTAGCTGATTTAACAGCCTCTTTTTGTATAGCGACAGAAGAGCCTTTACGGCTATCACCACCGCTTGCAGTGGCGATAAAGGATCGTCCACCGCAGGGTTCGAACCCACGACCTCGGGGCCAAGGTAGTGAAAAGCAACCGCCTTACCTAGTGAGCCATTACGACTCGCCATAGTTATGTTTACATTTGTCGTTAAGTGACTATTGTTTGGAATGAAAAGTAACCTATCGTTCGGCAACTAGACTATTGATAGGAATAATGTAATTTACTGCCACCGGGGCCGTGGTAACTAAGGAGTCCATTATCTGCCTAGGGAAGGGCACATGTTTGGAGTCACACATTAATTAAGGGAATCAGCAGTAATGTATACCCGCTGCCACAAACATGTTAACAAGTTTAGCAGTCGCATTCTTGTCTAAAGGGGAGATGATTTTGGGAAATGTTCCTCAGCTGAAAGTAGGCTGCCTTAACAATCGAGGCACCACACTTAGCCAATGACGCGTGGTTTTGGAATAGCAAGCCCTGATTATGGGCAGACGTCACTGGACAGGCATTACGTCAGCCGTGCCTCAAAATTCTATCTTCACCGGTATTTGTCCCTCTCTGGCAAGTACTAGCGCCATTACAACCTCTGGGCTTGTGGCCAAAGGAGCTTGGTGCATGATACGTTATAAACATATAAAAAAAATTTGCACAGGAGCACCTGAGCTTCTGAATGCATTCTCGTGAGCTGGAACTTGCATGCTCACATCACAGTGTATAAACTTGTGTGTTTGTGGGCACGTGTGTGTTTGTGTGCTTGCACTGCTTGTGAGTGTGAGCGTTTGAGCACTTAGTTCTAGCATGTGTGTGTGTGTGTGTGTGTGTGTGTGTGTGTGTGTGTGTGTGTGTGTGTGTGTGTGTGTGTGTGTGTGTGTGTGTGTGTGTGTGTGTGTGTGTGTGTGCACATGCTCGTACGTATGCATGCTTTTGTTCAGCAATCTGAAGTAGCCAATTCAGCCTGGTGTCAGCCTGCACTGGCCACAGGGTAGACATAAACATGAGCACGGGGCTATCGACCTCTCGGTGCTAGACAATTGTGCTGCGAGCACCGTTGTCAACACTTGACCACAAACCAGGCTTCGCATCGATGGCTAAAAAACCGCACATTAACGGCTCCTCGTGCATTGCTGGCCACCTCTCCACCCTCCCTACAGACCAATGTCCTGCCGCCATTGATGGAGCAGCAGTAGCTGCTGCTGTGGACGACCATGCCAAGGCATTCTTGTGCCCAAGCTGAGACGTTTTCACTGAGCAAGAGGCCAATGCACGTTCAGCCAAGTGGTCTTGGACCGTAGCACCACCTGCCAGCCCCTGCCCTACACCTGGCTATGGGCGCCGGTATTGAGATTTAGGTTGGCAGGGCAGGGCAGGACAGGGCAGGGGAGAGTCTTGGCCTCCCCACCCCCTTGAAACCCACCCGAAAACAACCTGTTGGAGCTCCCATCTATGGCATCCATGGCATGGCACACTGCCTGACCCACTCACACATCGGCCGTCTTCCACAGAGTAGCACTATATCTTTGGCAATTAAAGTCGGCTCACAGACAGAGAGCCTATTTATAGAACATCAAGCGACTGCTTCATCTGCTAGATCATTATTCAATTAGACCAGCAACCAGCAGCCAGCACAGATACCCGTAGCAGCCTGGTTCTTGTCGTACGACAGACTCTGAATAGCAAGGCACTCGACCATCAGGATTATGGCCAGTGAAGACGCATATTGCACAGAAGTATGCTCAAGTCAATTTTACTCTACAAAGCTGGAGGGCAGCTGCACGTTGACAGTTTTTTATTGGGGCACATTAAAGTGTGTACGCCATTTGAATAGCATAGCGTATGGAGACATGCAATGGGGTATTACACATGGATGTAAGTAGCTCTAGAGGAACGCCAGGACTACGTGACCACTGTGCAGGCGATATACAGATGCTGAAATACCGATGCATACATCTCATGCTCTCCTACACGTCAAGGAATCCTGAGAAACATGTCCTACGAATGAGACCAGTCCTCTAGGAGCAAAGGTTAAAAGAAAGTAGCTGCAGAGAAAAGCTCGAGGAAAGGTGCCAGAATCCGCAGGTGGAAGGCATGTAGCACCAGTGAGAGAGAGAGAGAGAGAGAGAGAGAGAGAGAGAGAGAGAGAGAGAGAGAGAGAGAGAGAGAGAGAGAGAGAGAGAGAGAGAGAGAGGGACGGACGGACGGACGGATCTGCAAGCATCTTATGGATGGACGGACGGATGGATGGATCTGCAAGCATCTTATGGATGGATGGACGGACGAACGGATGGATCTGCAAGAATCTTATGAATGGATGGATGGATGGATGGATAGATAGATAGAAAAAAAGAGAGTCGTCGTAACTTGTCTTACAATCTGAGACCTGCAAGGTAGAACATCTGTTGCCAGCGGTCCTTAAGTGTATACAGGAAGGCCTAAGAGAACCCGAGGCCTGGAAGTTGCTGATTTTACTGTGGCTATGTAGGAATTCTTAGACTGTCTTTTGCTCGTAAAGTCGGCTCAACTTGGCTGTGGTTGATGAGTATGTCATTGAATGGCAGCCACAGCAAAAGCAAAAAAAGCACCAGCACCAGCACAAGAACCAGTATTAGCACCAGCACCAGCACCAGCACCAGCACCAGCACCAGCACCAGCACCAGCACCAGCACCAGCACCAGCACCAGCCCCAGCACCAGCACCAGCACAAGAAGCAGTATTAGCACGAGCACCAGCACGCTATACCTTCTCATTGCTTCCACGTGAGATTCTGGGATCTGAACTGTGCTAGGGTGCACCGGCCGCATTTAGGCTGTTATAGCTCGATCTTCGTTATATGGGCTGTGATAGCCCAAGAGGTAAGGTGCTCACTCTTCTCAACCTTCACGACCGGGAGGTAATGTGCTTGCTTTCACGATCGAGGTCGCAGGTTCGATTCCTGCTGCAGTGGTCGATCCTTCATTGCCAACTACAAGCAGTGGTAATAGCCCTTTGGGCTCTTCTGCCACTTTTCAAATGAGGCTGTTAAATCAGCTATTAATATTATTGTTATTATTATTTGTAAGGCTTCCAAAAAGTTCTATTAGAGTCGAGCAGTTGTTTTTGCAGCCATACAAGTCATATGTAATCTACTTCAACCAATAATGTCTAGTGCTGATAAATAGATTCTTTATTCCGAAGAACACTTGGCTTCAGGATTTTGAACAAAATATACCTTGTGTCAGATAATAATGTAAAACCATCTTATGTGATAACACAAGTCAGTTGTCGATAATAACGCTCCGAATCTATTGACCAAGAAGCGTTATTTCGGTTTGAAATGAGTGCCCCCAAAATAATCAGCAGTCTTTCTTGGCCTTAGAGAATGACCAATGGTCACATGACCAGCTGTATTTACTTAAAATAATCGCCACGGTATGCACTCAACCGGAGAGGAGCCGAATTCCAATTCCGTAGAGCACATGGGAATCTTAGCAGCTCGGAGATTTTGTACTTAGCATTGAATACGACGAGCCTTACCAAGGGCAGCAAAATGCTTTAGCATGGCACCCCTTTGTTAACTTGGCTTTTTCCCAGAATGCTTTGGGTGCTTGCCCGTGCAGGATTCGATGCACGTAGCTGGCTGGCAAGTTGTCCTGGGTGCTTTCTTGTGTGCTTTTGCATGCATCGTCTGATTGCAATCCCTGGGTATTTTTTTTATGCCTGTCTGGGCAGAATACCTTGCTTGACATCGTTCTTCTCACGAAGCTAGTTGTGAAGCACCTGGAATAGAGCTACAGTTCCCTTGGGACGCTATGCAAAATACCTATCGTTGTTACTATAATTATTATTAATCTTACATTACCGCAACCAGTAGGCGTATTCACTTTGGCACGAAATTGTTTCGGTGCATCTGAATGGATATAATGCCCATGAACCTTCACCTCGTTTCACTCTCGTGGGTGGCCTTCCCTGGGAGCTGTTGCCTCAGAAGCATACCCAATAATCTGGAGCACAGTGACTTCGCCAAAGGGCTTTCTTCTACCCCTTCACAAACAGACGCCCTTCACAGGGCTTTAGATTAATAATAATAATAATAATATTGCACTTGATAAAGCGCCCTCAGAGAACTTAATCTCTTTCTAGGCGCTTTACATTTGCTGCAAAGTGATACGCAATAGAATAGTAAGTAAAATCATGCTTGAAAAACAAACAAAATGAATAACATGGTTAGGGGTTACATGCACTGGGTCAGCATGCAAATGTGGTTAGTGGCAGCATGAACAGTGTCAGCACGCATAAGCACATCGAGGACGAATCACAAGGACCCACTAAATGCTGTCCTAAATAGGTATGTTTTTAAGTTTCTTTTAAATGTGGTCAGGTCAGGGGATGTTCTGATGCAGGTCGGGAGGGAGTTCCAGGCTGTGGGAGCATACGAGCTAAATGCACGGTCTCCAAAGGATTTAAGGTTTGTACGAGGTATTTCTAGACTGTTGGATTCCGAAAAGCGAGTGGTACGATGCTTTGCCTGATGGGGTAGTATCTCTGAAAGATAGGCTGGAGCCATAGAATGAAGAGACCTAAAAGTGAGCGACAAAACCTTGAAGTCAATCCGTTGCTTGACTGGTAACCAGTGCAGGTCGGCGAGAAGTGGAGTAATGTGGCAACTGCGACGCTCACGGCAGACAAGCCTAGCTGCAGAGTTTTGCACCAGCTGCAATCGCCTGATCGCACATGCTGGTAGGCCAGTAAGCAGTGAGTTGCAGAAGTCGAGACGAGATGTCACGAATGCATGGACCAACTTGGACGTGGTATCCTTATCTAAACAAGCCCTAATTTTAGCAATGTTATGAAGCTGAAAATAGGCTGATTTGACTGTGGAGCTGATGTGGTCGTCTAACGAGAGGTCGCTTTGGAATATGACACCTAGATTTCGAGCTGATGCAACTGGAGATATGCTGGCAGAGCCAATTTTGAAAGTCAGCCTTTCCAATTTCTGAATAACACTAGGTTTGCCCATAACTAGTAAGTTAGTTTTATCATCGTTTAGTTTTAGAAAATTTGCTGCCATCCATGATCGGATGTCATCAATGCATGCAGCAAGTGAGTTGAGAGAATTTGAGGTGCTCGAAGGCTGGGAGGGATCAAAGCAAAGGTACAACTGAGTGTCATCCGCATAGAAGTGAAAGCCTGTGAATGTCGGTGTCTATGTTTCTCCGTCTGCAACTCCACAAAGCCACACAGACTATGGGTGTTTGTGTATGGTTTTGTATAGCGCACTTACAGCCTAAGCGGCTTTCGGTACGCATTCTGTAGCCAACAGACTTCGTCTCACGCAACAAAGAGAAAGTGGGAAGCATAGCAGAGTCAGGAGAGCAGTTGAGGTAGTGAGTAGCATGGAAGTAGCAGCTCAGGACCGCTGAAAAGGATGTGTCATAGTCGGCAGCAGGAGAGTAGTTGTAGTTGCATAAGAATCGTGGAAGCGAGTTCCAGTCTTGGACCTGCAGAGCTAAAGCTGCTTTTAACAAACGGCCTTTAAGTGGAAGAATGAAACAGCTAATTTATTGTCCATACAGGACCTGAGGGCACGAGGAGGCTGAAGCTGGTGCGGCAGTTCAGCTAGGTAAGAAGGAACCAAGCCGTGGCGGGCCTTGTGGGTCAGCATTAGTCGTGGCAGTTAGAAATGCTACTTTCATAAAGAGCTCCACATCACTCACTAGGTTACAATGATAATAATATATTTTTATAGCGCCCTCAGATACATTAATCTTAAGTAAATAATATTAATAAAACCAAGGCAGGGCTCCCAGGTGGGAGATGCCGACGGAAAGTCTGTGCGCATTCGAGCCCCGCGAGTTAGCTAGCTGGAGCGGTGCAATCCCCGACTGCAGATGCATCTGCCAAACCCTAACTCTTAAGACGCTTCGAGCAATTCTTCGCCGCGAGCCTCTCCCTTAACCCACCCGCGGGGTAGGGTTAACATCACCTAGAGCTCAACCCAGGTAAAAAACAAATAGCACCGGAGGTCTGCCGATGCACCCACCGCAATCCGCCGCTCATTTTCCGCTTCAAGGTCAGCACCGCCATGGGTCAGATCAAGGTCAGCGCCGCCATGGGTCAGATCAAGGTCAGCGCCTAGCCTCAGCAGGAAAAGCAGCTGACCGCAGCGCCGCTGTTCCGGCCGCTGCTACAGCTGCTGCTTCTGCTCGTAGCGAGCACAGCTGCCTGGATCCTGCTTCTGCTGCTGCCGCGCAGTTGCTATCTAAAATTGCAGGCCGCCGCTTTTGTCTCATAAGCCAGCTTCGGACCGGTGTCCGCGCTTCGCGAACTCGCTATGAGCGTCACCCGCATTAGCCAGCAGACGAGGGAAGGGACATCGTGGCCAGATGTCGCCTTAGCTTAGCGGAGACTGAAGCTGGTGCGGCAGTTCAGCTAGGTATGGAGAAGCTAAGCCGCGGCGGACCTTGTGGGTCAGCGTAAGAATCTTGATCATAAGATATCTCGTATGTTCGGCTTGGGCGAATGATGTGTCACGTCCAACTTGGCAAAGCACGAAAGCAGGTTCCGTCACCAAATGTCGTCGACGTGGCCTCCAGAATAAGACTTGAGGTCCGCGAAGGAGCTGAAAATAAAAATGGCACAGCAGGGTGTGCTTGGCTTGCTATGGGACAGAATATTTAGTTCAGGCATGGGTCGCTTCGACGTTTTATTAACGTAATGAGCTCCTTGGAAGCGTCCCAAGGACCTTATACTGGCCCCTGCAGATGTTTATCGACTGAATGTATCCCTCTGAGGGCCACTTGAAGCAAACCGCCCCCAGTCATCAAAGAAGCAACTGGGAATGTGTAACCGTGAGTTGCCTCTGGTAATTGCTGCGGATGATTTCTTCCAGCTAGCGGCTAAACAGTGACTTGGCTGAATAAGAAGCCTAGCTTGACATGTTGAAGTAGGCTATGAGCGACGCCGTAAGTAAATGCAAGATGAAGTGATGCACTCAATTTACTCGACCGAAGAGAGTAAGTTTTCAAATCTTCGGGATCAACCAGCGCCTGTTTCAGTACGGAGAAAAGTCGACCGGTTTCACGAAGACGGCTTGCAGCACGCACAGTGAAATACGGCGGCGACAGACACGTGGTTTGGAGCTGTTTGCAGGTGTCGGTATAGATGCGCTGCATCGACAGTGCTGACTGTCTGATTTCCACACACGCCCGGTGGCTTTTAAGCCGCCGCTTTGCATATTAGTAGAACAAAGGCCCTAAATATTCGATAAGGCAAGGCAAGCAACTCTTTGCCGACTGTGCACCGGGGTTATAATTGGCCAAGTCAGCCGCCGATTTAAAACCCTATAGAGCTTCTATCGGAGGTCGCAGATCAATGACTCAGAACCAGTCCCAATTCGCCTTTCCCTGCACATGATCTTTATTTTTACCGCCTTTGCATGCTGCCACCGGCAACGCTCCAGGAGACCGTACAGCGGTGCCCAGGCGAATGCAGTCCTTTCTCAAAATTGAGGAGGATCCCCTGCAACGAAGGAATCCGTACAATTCCGGCTAGTTGAATGAACATTGCTGCACAACATTCTCTACTCTTGTCCTCCGGCGTCGGAAAATTGGGACCGGAAAAGCACGTTACTAATGATCGCATTATCAAGTGTATTATTATTATTATTATTATTATCGCTACATGCTCGGTCTGCTTAAAAACCTGCGGCCGGAAGAGTTGACAGGTTGCTGCTTACATGCTAGTATTTCTATTACAATTTTAATGAAGAGCCTTTTTCAGTCAGTAAGCATTGGCAAGGATGGAAGGCGATCGAGCGACAATGTCCGTGACCGTGACTGTAGCTTAAGATACGATGAGTGCAATGTATTTCCATGATCTACCGCAATTGACGGAGCCCAGCCACTAAACTGCAAAGGAAAACTATGAAAACCATTGCGGCTATAGATGCCGGTATTTGCGTTGTATCTGCAAGAGTTCTTTCGATTTCTGCCGGTTCCTTCTAGTGTCAGTTGATGGAAAAGTATAAAGCGTTACCTCAATCTAAAAGTACAAAGCGTTACCACGATCATCAGCGGTCGTTCATTAAACGGCGAACACATTGAGCAGTGATTACTTACCATAGGCTATTGGGCTTGCAGTGTCACACAGAATTTTTCACGGCTTTCCGCTTTTTCTACCTTACGATGGCGGTCCGCCGAGTTCCGCACGCTTCAGCGTTGGGCTGGCTGCTTCGGTTAGCGACTGGCCACCATCACTCGAGTGCAGCAGGGTCACCGCGCGCGGCGGCGCTTGTCGCCGGGGTCGTGGCTAGCGGGCTGCTGCGGTTGGTGAAAGTGAACGCTTTCGTCATTCGCGGCTATTCGCGTCATTCGCGGCTATTGCCAAGGCTTGAGGTGAGCGTGAGGGCAACGTTCCTCTTACGAGGAATGTTGACTCTGTCGCGATAAGTGAGCTCCTCGAGATCATGCACAAAATGAGCTGGCCGAACGCCGTAATCTGTCGCACGCCCCCCTCGTCGCATGAGAAATTTTCCCAGCTGCCTTCCATTCGGCATCACCGACACAATCGCAGAATCCCTTTTGCAAGCGCATTGGCGATATGGCACCGACGGCCGCAGTTCCAATTGTACATTTTTATGGGTTGCTGTGTCGATAACACACTAGCAAAAATCACCGGAATTTCAAATATATATTGCAAACACAGTCACCTGCAATATAGAATCGTAGTCCGACATCTGCGCTGCCTTATATAAGCCGATTGAGGTAGCCTGTAGAATCTTTTCGGACCAACCAATGGAGAGAGAGAGAGAGAGAGAGAGAGAGAGAGAGAGAGAGAGAGAGAGAGAGAGAGAGAGAGAGAGAGAGAGAGAGAGACAGAGAGACAGAGAGACAGAGAGACAGAGAGACAGAGAGAGACAGAGAGACAGCGAGACAGAGAGACAGAGAGACAGAGAGGCAGAGAGACAGAGAGAGACAGAGACACCGACACAGACACAGACACAGACACAGAGAGACACAGAGAGCGACAGCAGAAATCGGCAGGTTCACCTTGCAATCATTTACAAGTGCATAATCGCTGTCCAATTTTTTGCACGACTGTTTACTGGCGGATCTCGATCGATTTCGACAGATCGCGACGTCACAGTGAACCTGCAATTGCCTGCTTTCCACTTACGACAGCATTAGGTTTCCGTGCCAGAGTTGCTGCCGCTTCTCTTGTAGGGGCTGAATGCACCGAGCACAAACGTATCGAGGTTATATGCTCAGGCAAAAATGTTAATGATAATTGAGTCCAAGACAACAACCGGGCTGACGTAGCATGAATGGTCGCGGCGTTAGCCGAGCTTTCCTCCGACAGATAAAGCATAGGACGCGAATGTCTTCATTTATTCGAGAAAGTCGAACCCTACGGCCGGAGGCAATATCTTTAGCAACTCTTCCTTTTCATTTAGAGCATAAGGGGTATTTAGTGGCTAGGGCATTATCCATCCCTCCCCAACACACTCACATCCATCAAGGTCACGCGCTCGTACGCCCATAAACCCCGAACGGACACACCCACCCAACCGCACTCGCACGAGTGCACGAACGCGAACACGCGCATGCACGAACAGTCGCAAACACAAGGAGCACACACTCAATAGTGCAGGTGCGTGTTTACACCAGCTTGAGTGCAGCGGCAGACGTGGGCACGCTGTTTACTGTCTGCACATGCCTGCGAAGTCAGTAACGACGGATAAATATTATACTATGAAATAATGGCAACATTACAAGACAAATAGAAGGTTTGCTATAAGTAAATATCCTTATGGTAAATCAATCGTAGTTAATAATTAATAGTGGTAGGTGGTTGACCTTTTTGGTCAGGGTCATATAGCTTACGCTGTCTCTCCTGATGAGAACCAATTGATTTCAGGGCGTTCCTAGGTATGCGTAAACTAGGTAATTGTACATTCACAATTGTCATGCGGTCCAAAGGTCAGCAGCGCTAGGAATAACTTGCTAATGGGCTCTACTCAGGATTTATGGACGGCCAGTGAGACAACATTGGTCTGCCAATCGCAGAGTATTGCCACCGAACAGAGCTGAAAGCAGGGTTCTTTGTGGCTTGTCGATCGCTGTGAGGCACTTCGCGTTCGCTAATGGGAAACTATTAAAAGACAAGCATGCCATTCCCCCAGCTGGCGAGTTTGTTCTCCATACAAGAGTTTGTTGTATTTAAGATGATCTGGAGCAGCACAGCCCGAATCCGAGATTGAAGCCGATCAGTAGAGCCTTCAGTAGCCTATACGGATCTCAACGACCAGGACATGGCTAGGAATATCAAGACTGGGAGGAGTTTAAAGATGGATGGATAAAGTTAACCTTGCTCGGGGCAGCCGATCGCAAATAGTTACACGACACGACTCATCTCGGACTCTGCTCCTCTTAGCCCTCATTACACTCAACTCTGCTGCCGTTAGTGAATTGCGTTACATGGTAAACTAGTATTGATTTCGTGATCCAGTTTATTTGTCTGTAATGTAATGCATTGCCATCTGTAACTCCACAAAGCCGCAAAGACCAAGTGGATGTTACGCTAGCGAGTTTTTTTTAGCTCACTCAAAAGCACAAGTAGCTTTATGTACGCATTCAGTAGAGTGAATACTTCATCTCACGAAACAAAGAGAGCGTGAGAAGCATAGCTGAGTCAGGAGATAGTTAAGGAAGTGAGTGGCATAGAATTTAGCAGCTCAGGACGGCTGGAAAGGAAGTGTCGCTGTCGGCAGCAGCAGAATATATATATACATATATATATATAGATATTATGCAACGACATCTATTATATTATGCATTATTATATTATTATATTATGTAACGATATATATATATATATATATATATATATATTTATATATATATATACATATATTATGCAACGACATTTATTATATTATGCAACGATATATATATATATATATATATATATATATATAAATAAAAGCTGATTTAACAGCCTCTTTTTTAAATCGACAGAAGAGCCTTTACGGCTATCACCAACGCTTGCAGTGCATAAAAAATCACTCACCAATGGATTCGATCTCACGACCATGGGACCGAGGTAGTCTAAAGCAACCGCCTTACTAAGTGCGCCACCGCGGCTCACCACGAATTGTCGACGTGTGGGCCACAGTCTAAGACCTTCAGAGCAAAAGCTTCTGTTGCCAATGGTCAGTCAGTGAAGGAATAGATAAGTTAATTTATTATCCATAGAGGACCTGAGGGCACAAAGAGACTGAAACTGGTGCAACAGTTCAGCAAGGTATAAAGAGCTAAGCCATGACGGGCCTTGTGGGTCAGCATTAGAACCGTACTAGGCATTCGTTGATCAAAGCGGGAGCCTTCGCAGGTCCTTCAGCATGAGGGACAACGGCCGAACCTTAAGATTAGTCAACTAGCCTTGTATCCGCATACATCGCCAGCTGCAATGGCCCAATCGCCTTTTTTGGCAGCCCAGCCAAAAGGAAAATTTCTGTAATCCAGCCTAGGCAAAACCAGGTAGCGAGTTAAATTTTTTGCAAGCCACAATATTAGACAGTCCCTAATCTTCGACAGAGATCGTACGCAATGGCTAGCTGCGGAGGCAGTCTTCTTAATGAAGCTTGAAAAATTTAGGCAGCTGCCAAAGACGATGCCTAAATTCTGAGCACGCAGTGACGGTCGAACGAAAGCATAACCTTTTACAAGAGCAAAGTCTTCAGGTCAAGTCGCACGCCTCGGGAGTCCTACGAGTAGCAGTTCGGCTTTAAGTCAGTTAAGTTTAAGGAAATTGGCCGATATCCGGGATTGAATGTCTAAAAACAGGCATTCAGTTTTTTAATGGCTGCAGCCGATTCAAATGGTTTAAATGACCAATATTTAAGCAAAGCTTATCTTTTCTATGGAGAGCAAGAGATACCCGTACGCAATGTTACGAAAAGCCTGGAGAAAAAACAAAACATAGTGGTGAAACTGTCTAAAGCAACTGCAGGAACACAGCAATAACGGCACTAAAAGAAGCACAGCAGCACACGAAGCGGAAAATTCATGTCAAAGTAAAATGAGTGTGGCATTTCAACGCTTGAATAGTGAAATGTCGTTTGTGAAGAAGCGTGCTGTTAATGTCAGCCAAGTCTTTTCGAAAGTAGTCTCTGAGTTCACTTTAGGTTGCCTTTGTTTACACACCAAGCCGACTGATTTAGAAACAGCTCCCGATTCTGTCAACTTCTACTGCCAAACTGTGGCCAGCGACGATAGAAGTTTTTCGCAAAATCTTTCTCACATCCTGGAATCGCTAGCCACGGTATTATTCCGAATTTCCTAACTAATAAAAAATCAGCTTATGCGGAATATTACCAATGCAAGTAAGTTATTTCATTAAAATAGACTCTACGCAGATAGGTTCATACTCTTTATTAAAATCTTTAAAAATTTCGCGTCTTTAAATACGGATGTTACTTGCGAAGATTTTAGCTTTCCGACTAATCAGTATAACTAACCATGTACTTCTTGTTCATGGCTGTTATAGGCGAGAACAAATTTGGTTCGCAAGAGGGTTATATATCTGTAAATAGCTTCCTAGGGTCGTGAATTGATTCTTGAGGTAAAACCCTAGAATTTTGAATCCCGTCGATTCACGTAAGGAACGCAAAAATGTGTATTGCATAAGCCAGCGCTTTTGGTGACTCGCATCTTCGTAAAGCCGCGGCTACAGAGAGCAATTGGACTGCAAACTATTATATTTTAACTCGTCTTTATTTTTCTTGAAGCCCAACCTCCAGCTCATCTGCCAAGGAGTCAATAAAGTAATTTAGCCTCGAAGCGATGCGCGGATAGTCAATTTCATGGTCTGCAGCAGGAGAGTAGATTTATTAGCTCAAGTTGTTAAAGGGAGTTCACAGTCGATGACCTGCAAAAGCTTCTCTCACTAACGGTCTTTTAGGGGAATTATCTAAACGTTACCAAAAATGCCTACGACAATCGACTACTTGTATACAGTATCTTTCAAAAGACAAACGCGTTGAAAACAATTTAAAAAAATATCCACATGAAGAAAAAAATGATTATCCAAACCATATCTAAGCAGGAAGTAAATCGCAGGCAAAATGTATTAAAATATTAAAATTAGCGATCTCTGAACCATATACGTCTGTATCCCAACTTGCTAAACCTTGGTACGCCGAAGGAAATGCTTGTAGCTTGCTGAGATGCATGAGTGCTACTTTAAAGCGATTTCATTTACACGGTAATTGTATGCATTATAAATTCAAACTGAAATGTAAATTAGAAACAAAGCTGTGCTTGTAAATCGCAGCAGGAGTTAACTTCTAATTTTTGGTTCCATAAGTATTGCTACACATTTCCATTATTACTAAAAAGCTCCTTGATGTATGATGACACGTTTAGCAATACTTATCCAAAAGAAATCAGATATAAACTCCTGCCGTGGTAAAGCAGAGTTAAACTCACATTTCAATTTTCACGTTTACCCGTGAATTATTGGCCGAGTTATTGAATTTAAAAGGCACAAAAATATACTGTAAATAAGTCTGTTTAAAAGTCACAAGCATACACCTCAGCAAGTTGCACACGTGTACCTCAATTACTAATGTTGGATTGGTCAAGCGGTTAAGGTGCTCGCCCCGGCCAAGGTCTGGCTGAGGTCGCGGGCTCGAGCTCTGACGCATATGTGAAGCGCCTGAATAGAGATTAAGTTCTCTTGGGGCGCTATACAAATACATTATACATATATTAATGTTCAACAAGTTAGTATACAAGTCACATATAATGCAGAGATCGAATAATTTTTTATTTTTAGATACGTTGCTTCCGGTTAATTTGCGCCTAATTCATTTATATAGCGCCACAAGATAACTTAATCTCTATTTAGGTGCTTCACGTATGCAATAGCGCTCAAACTCACGACCTCGGCCAGAACTTGGTCGGGGCGAGCACCTTAACCACTGGGCCAAACCAGCTCGGCAAAAAATCCGTATCGTGTGGGGCTCAGGTCTCATCCGGCAGACCAGTCCCCTGTAGAATCCCACAAGAGTCAGCTCTCGGTCAATTTATACCGAGGCTCTAAAAAAAAATCGATTCGGGCTCATGAGATCGATTACAGCTTCCATGCTGATGATACCGGCTGTATCTGTCGCTTAAACCATCGGAATCCAGCGACTGATGAACTGCATGCTTGCTTTGCTGACATTACATCCTGGATGTTGGCCAATTTTCTTAAACTAAGCGACGATAAAACCAAATTCTTATTCATAAAGCCAAATTCTTACTCACAGGATACCCTATGCGTACGGCTGGACTAGGAGACTTCGTTCTTTTCATTGGTGATACTGTCGTGCGACCATCACTAAGTGCTCTGACTAAAGGCGCCCTCTTTGACAACAGCCTACATTGTAAAACAAAAAGTTTCATTAAGAAGGCTGTCCTCCACAGCTTTCTCTCCTGTCCGATCCCCATAATAATAAAAATTACATTTGTATTGCACCCTCAGGGAATTTAATCTCTTTTTAGGCACTTTAGATATGCTGTACAGAAAGCATAACCAAATGGTTAGTGGTAACACTCACAATGTCAACAAGCATGATATAGTTAGAGGTAGCGTGCACATTTTTATCTTGTAAATATGGTTAGTGATAACATGCACAGTGCCAGCAAGCATAACCTCCTAAAGGAAAAATTTAAAGGACCCTCAAAATGCCGGGAGAGACAGGTAAATTGTTAGCAATTTTTAAATTTTTTCGTTAAGTCAGGAGATGTCCTAACGTCATTCTGGGGTGAGTTTCAGGTTTTGGGAGCGTACGATTTGAAGGCACAATCCCAAAAGGATTTGAGGTTATTTCTAGGCACCGCCAAATGATTTGAGTCAGAAAAATGGGTGGTACGATGCCTAAGCTGGTTTGGAAGTAGTTCTAATTGGTAGGCTGGAGCCAGAGAATGAAGGGTGAGCCGTGGTGGCACACTCGGTAAGGCGGTGGGTTTCACGACCTTGGTTCCGAGGTCCCGGGTTCGAATCCTGCGATGGGCGATCCTTTATTGCAACCGCAAGCGGTGGAAATAGTCGTAAAGGCTCTTCTGTCGATATACAAAAGAGGCTGTTGAATCAGCTAGTAATTTCAATTAGGGACCTAATAGGGAGTGACAGGATCCTGAAGTTGATTCGCTGTTTGATCGGGAGCAAGTGCAGGTCGGCAAGAACTGGTCTGATTAGCCAGCTGCGTGCTCACGACAGACAAGCCTAGCTGCAGAGTTTTGAACCAATTGATACGTCTGATTGCACAGACTGGTAGACCAGCAAGCAGTGAGTTACAGAAGTCAAGACGGGATGTCACAAATGCATGGACAATTTTAGATGTAGTAGCGCTGTCTAAACAGGCCGTAAATTGAAGCAATGCTACGTCACTGAAAGTAGGTAGACTTGACTGTGGTGCTGATGTGGTCATCCGGTAAAAGGTCACTTTGAAACCAGATTGTGTTCAGGCACTGCAGGAGCTATGCTGGCAGAGCCCATAATGAGTGTCACGCATTCCAATTTCCGACTCACACTTGGTGTGCCCTTAACTAGTAAGTTTCTTTTGTCATCATGCAACCTGAGAAAGTTGTGGCCATTCATACCCCTATAGTTGACCTTGGTAGGATCCTCCCTGTAGACTTTTATACGTTTTATACACAGGTGTTTAAAACAGCTGCTTAGTACAGCCCAAAAACCAATTATGCTGTAGCAGCTGTTTAGTACAGCCCAAAAAATCAATTGTACTGTACAATTTGACAATACTTTTAGTACTGACTGCTAATTAGTCGGGACTGCGTTGTGGCCAGTAGCCCTTTCCAATACCGAGCCCATTATCATCTGTCTCACATCGCCCTACCGTAACCCGTCCTGCCGAACCGAACCGTCCTCAATCTGCCGGTGGCTATCGTCAGACTTGTTGGCTCGCCACAGTCACTAGCGATGCCGAAAGAGAAGAATCGTCTCTCGGAGCGCTTCGGAGACGTTGAGGAAGCTGAGTCCGATACGACTGCATACGCGAGTTGCAAAGCCAGCTGTCAGGCAGCGATCGGCGACGATACCTTAGGCAAATCCGCGGATAGGATGGCAACGCAGTTGGCATCTGTGCTAGCTAACGCCATGGCATTTGAATCCGACCAGCTCGGCAGCGGGGAACGCTATCATAAGACTAGCAAAAGAGTTCATAGCCACGTCAGGGGCCGCCTGGGTCGAAGCAAGATAGAACAGGGCACAGCCATTAATGATAAATCAGCGGAACGAAACTCGATAGAACCACGACAGTTAGCTGTGATGAGCCCTTCCTGAAATGGTTGGCCAGCTTTGGCAAAACCGAACAACGTCATTGACGCAGAAGAACTGCATGGGGAAGAGTAAGAGATCGCTTATGCCTGTGTAGCTCTTTCCATAATGAAAGCGACCTCTTTGAGGAAGAAGCGCAGGATGAAGGCGAAGTAGTGCTCCATGGCTGAATACAACTGATTTCAATAATTACTCATTGACATCGCTTAAGTTTAAGCAAAATACAATTGAATTATACAAGACTGCTGTTTTATACTGTATGAAACAGGGGTCTTCAAAAATATATTCTACATTTCAATAATCAAAGCAAAGGGAAAGCTGTGTGTCATCTGCATATAATTGAATGCATAGATTGTGCTTGGCGATCACGTCGGCAAGAAGGAGAGTACAAATTGTGAAAGAAGCCGATCAAACACAGGGCCCTGAGGTACACCGTACTAAAGAAGTTCCTCGGGTAATTTTTGAAGCAAATGTAAAGTGCCTAAAAATAGATCAAATTCTCCTTGTGGGCAATAACAATTATTATTATTCTTATATTTGTACGTCCACAGCAAAAACTGAGTCTCCCACTGAAATAGGAAAAAACCATGCCGAGCTATGCCAGTGATGCCCAGGCGAGATTAGAGGCACTCAAGAAGGACTTGGTGATCAATAATATTATATTAATTATAATTAATAATTACTATAATAATAATTAAAACAATTGTAATTAATAATAATCACAATTAATTATAATTATAATTATATTAATATTAAATGCTGTCGAAAGATCAAGTAAAATAAGCAGAGAGATTTTACCTAAGTCTGAAATCAAGAGAAAGTGCACCCGAAGCAATGCCGACTCCGTGGATGATTAGCTCTAAAACCAGCCCTGGAACTTACTTGCTAGTTTTTAAGTTTCATATAAGACTTTAGTTGGTCAGACACTACTCGTTTGATTGTCTTAGATAGTGGCAGGGAGGCTAAGGGCTTGTTTTTTAAGTTCTCTTGGTCTAGAGTTACTTCCTTAATTAGGGACTGTCTTCCAAAAAAGCTAACTAGCTCGCTGGTTCTGTCTAGGCTGTTTTATTTCAATTCATTTTGGCAGAGCTACCGAAAAAACCTTTGGGTGACTTCAGCTGTTGATGCATGCGGCTGCAAGGCTAGTGAAAAAATCCCTGAGGTAAATTCATGTGTCTTTTTTGCTGATGGAGCTGCGATGGCTCCCATTAGATCGACGGATATTGAGCAAAACTCTTACGTTGACCCGAAGGCCCTTCACGGTTCAGCTCCTGCATACCTAGATGAATTTCTCTTCAAGTTTCAGCCTCCTAGTGCCCTAAGGTCCTCCATGGGCAGCACAGTAGCTGTTCGATTTCCACGCTCAAAGACCGTAGGGGACCGAAGCTTTTGATCTGCAGGTTCTAGACTGTGGAACTCACATCAACAACTCTTACACGACGACATTAATTTTCCTGCCACCGACAGTTGTGAATTCTTTGCAGCCGTCATGAGCTGGTTTTTTTATGCTTATTACTTCCTCAAATGCCCTCCTGACTCAGCTATGCTTCTGACTTTCTATTTGTCACGTTGGTGATGGCACGCTAGGTAAGGCGGCTGCTTTTTACGACCTCGGTCCTGAGGTTCGTGGGTTCGAATCCTGAGGTGGGTGATTCTTAATCGCCACAGTAAGCGGTGGTAATAGCCGTAAGGCTCTTTTGTCGCCACACAAAAGAGGCTGTTAAATCAGCGAGTATTTATTTTATGAAGTCTGTTGCTTATCGTATGGACGCCGAAAGCAGCAAAAGCCTGTGAGTGTGCCATAGTGAGCCAGCAACGACAGCAACCCTATCAGCTACTTCTTACAATGCATGGTTTGAAAGCATGAGCAATCCATTTGGGTGGTCTCATAGACTCAGCAACCAGAGAATAGCGTCGTTAATGTTTCGTTCAGACGAGATGCATTGAACTTCTCCTGGACAGCCATGTCGTGAATAAGTAGCTCCTTGATTTACTATGAGAGGGCATTTAAGAGGCGGAGTTTATGAGGCTGACCCTTGCCCCCTCCAGGGTGCGAATTGGAAGGTTTGGGGGTGCAGCGAGAATGATTAGCATTTCCGGCAGACTGAGACTGCTGGCCCAGGTAGGTAAAGCTTTTACTGGTGGTCTGACGCCTTTGGTGTAAGTATTAATTGTGTGAGGCCGATTAACAGAAATATTTCAAAATGTTGTTGCCATTTCACGATTATACTCTCCCTCCTGCCGATGTGATTGCCAAGCACAATATAGGGTGTCTCTTCTGTGCGGATGATATTCAGTTGTACCTTTGGTTTGATCCCTCCCAGCCTTCGAGAACCTCGAATTCTCTCAACTACCTCGCTGCATGCATTGATGACATCCGCACATGGATGGTAGCAAATTTTCTTAAATTAAATGATGATAGAACTAAGTTACTAATGATGGGCAAGCCAAGTGTGATTCAAAAATTGGAAAGGCTGACGCTCAAAATTGGCTCTGCCAGCATATCTCCTGTCGAATCTGCTCGAAATCTAGGTGTAATGTTCCAAAGCGACCTTTTGTTAGACGACCAAATCAGCGCTACAATCAAGTCTGCCTACTTTCAGCTACATGACATTGCTTGAATTCGGGCTTGTTTAGATAGGGAGACCACATCTCAGTTGGTCCATGCATTTGTGATATCCCGTCTGGACTTACTGTAACTCACTGCTTGCTGGTCTACCGACATGTGCAATCAGGCGCGTACAGCTGGTGTAAAACTCTGCAGCTAGGCTTGTCTGTCCTGAGCGTCACATCACACCACTTCTCGCCGACCTGCAGTGGCTACCAGTCAAGTTACGGATCGACTTCTACGTTTTGTTCGCTCACTTTTAGGTCCTTCAATCTTTGGCTCCAGCCTATCTCTCAGATCTACTCCCCCACCAGGCCAAGCTTCGTACCACCCGTTATTCAGAATCCAACAGTTTACCACTACCTCGTACAAACCTCAAATCCTTTGGAGACCGTGCATTTAGTTCGTCTGCTCCCAAAGCCTGGAACTCACTCCCGACTTGCGTCACAACATCCCCTGACTTGACCACATTTAAAAAGAACTTAAAAACACACCCATTTAGGGCAGCATTTAGTGGGTCACTGTGATTCGTCCTGTATATGCTTATGCGTGCTGACACTGTGCATACTGCCACTAACCACACTTGCATGCTGACCCTGTGCATGTCACCCCTAGCCATGTTATTCATGCTGTTTATCAGGCATGATACCAGTCACCATTCGATCGTGCTTCCTTTGCAGCAAATATAAAGCGCCTAGAAAGAGACTGACTTCTCTGAGGGCGCTCTATCAAGTGCATTATTATTATTATTTTCTTTTTCCTGAAATGGCATTATATTTCACGAGGATAAACTGTTAATTCGTCTTACATACTATTACTATTGCTTTTACAAAATTCGGTAAAATGATCTGCATGCAATTTTACCGTCAACGAGCACAATCTCGAGCTGTTGCAGCAAATAAACTTGTGCGATTGACGGCAGAAAGTTTGCAAATTTTGATGAGCATCGGCTGGTTTTCCCCAAGTCTTCAATGGTTAATCAAAGGGCTCGGGTGGAATCAATAAAGAAGGACTGTGATAAATTTGTTTTGCTTGCCTATGTCAACCCATGCCATCCTCTGTCGTCGACCAGTTTATTCTATTAATGACAGACGTAAGCAAAGTACCTTTCATTTATCTTCTTAGCCTCCATGGCTCGTTACGACGTATAATTCGGCCTGTATTAAGTGGATGAACATCACCGTACATGCTCATTTAATACAAGTCACTTCGCGATTTGTAAGGTATTGCAAATCCACAATGAAACGCTTATAGCAGCGCTGCACTACTTCTGGAGAAATTGGTCTACGATGATCAAATGCATACCAGCGTGTCAGCTTAGTTTAGAGGAAAGGACTGTGGTTACCTTGCAACCCACAATAGTGAGCTGGCTTGAGTTTGCTATATTTGGCTAGAAAGTCTGACACTGAATCCAAGCTTCTCGGTTGTTAACTCTTTTTCCTTAGAGTAGCATGCAGGACTCAACTTCAACACTGACATTCGTCTTTTTTTAACTGACTTATTAGAATGTATTGAAGACTAAATATAGCACACGAATTACTGGGGTCACTTTCCTTAGAGGCCTCAAGTGCCTCTAGTGACCAGAAGCTTGGAGCATCAGGAAAATTTGCTTCCACGAACCATTATTTCCTTCGCTGCCTTCGCTGGCGGTGCTTATCCCAGGAAAGTGGTCGGAGCCCCGCATCGGTGTTGTATTTGTGTTCAGATGCCAAACCAATCAAAATCTCTAACTTTTTGATGGGTTCATTCTATTTAGCTGACTTGAAGCGTCTTGTTATGTAATGGAAAAATCAAGAGCTAAAGGATTTCAAGTGTGAATGAAGGTCTCAACTGATTTTTCGTCGAGATTTACCATTAGGCTAGTCAAGTCAATACCAGACTGATGAGACTGTGATTATAGATTTAAAAACTGAATCTTTAAAGAAGATTCCTTACATAAAGCTGAGAGTTTTATTCTATTAGATGCATTATTAAGTAGCTATATGTCTCATTTATGTTGTATATATGTATATATGTTTCATGACAGATCTTTAACCCTGCAGTTAGGTGATCGCACACCATTAGTCGATACCTACCAGCGAGCCTTCTCCGGCGGGTCAGTGAGAACCTTCCTGCATCCTGCGTTCGCCCTATCAACAGCTCGGCTATCAAACCTACGACCCGTAAGTTTAAAACGATGAATAGTACTTGTTTCGGTAGTAGCCCACCCGCCGTAGCCCAGCACGTTGTGAAACGTCGACCGGCGGCCGTTACTAAGGTCCAATTCAAATTCGAAGGGCCCGAGTCCGCCGGGCCGGATTCACACCGACGTGAATGCAAGCCACTTCATCGCCGTTGCCCAGTTGTTGGACAGCCTCTTAAATTCCGCCTACTAAATTTCCGCTCGCTAAAAACCAAGGGGTTACTTATCCACGATCAGGTGGTCCAGGAGAAGTTAGATGCATTTCTGCTTACCGAAACTTGGATGACGCCCTGTTTCAGTAGCTGTATTTCTGAGACCACTCCACCCGAGTTCTCATTCTATCAGTCCATGCGTTCTGACAAGGTTGGTGGCGGGGTTGCAATTGTTGTTCGAGAATCGTTTGGCTATAAGATGTGCAGTTTTTCGCATGGGCCATCGTTTGAATCGGTTGCAATCAGGTCTTCATCAAAGACAATGCCTCTCACTGTTGTGATATACCGGCCTCCTTCTGGCTGTCTACAATTGTTTATCGAGGAGTTTTCAGAGTTCCTCGCTAAACTATTTGTGTGTGACAGGCCGTTACTGATTGTAGGAGACTTTAATATTCACATTGACAACCCTAGCAGCAGCCAGGTCCGCTCATTTCTTGACCGTCTGGAGAATTTTGGTTTGGTCCAACGCATTAATCATACCACCCACGTCGGTGGCCACATTCTAGGTCTCATGATCATAAAGGATGTCCTCCCCACTGACTTTGTGGTGTGCCCACGGACCCTGTCAGATCATTGCTCGGTCTCGTTTGCTGTTCCTGCTCCCTTGTAGGTACAGGGTAATGTCGAACTTGTCAAACGACGTAACTTACAAAGCATTGACATAGACAAGTTTTTGAAATCTGTTTGTGATGCAGGTCTTCTTGATCTGCATTCAGACTCGACCGGCAGCCTCGATACCCTCACTGATGCCATGAACGGGACATTCAGGAGTTCTCTTGACAAGCATGCTCCCGTTCATTCTATCCGTGTTCAAAGTCGTGAAGACTCCTTTTAGTTTACAAAAAAACTCCTAAAGATGCACCGGGTTAAGCGCAGGCTTGAACGTCGTTTCAAGAAACCGGGGTCTGATACAGATCTAGTCAATTTCAAAGACTTCCTCCGAGTTTACATTAGAAAGCTTAACAAAACCAGGGCTTCTTTTTTCATCCGAAAGCTGAATTCCTGCCAGTCGGACCCTAAACAGATTTATAAGACAGTAAACCATTTACTGGCCAATGCTGAGAGGTCGACTCCCCAGATAACAAGGGCTCAGCTGAAAAGTTTTCAGCCTTCTTTACTGAAAAAATTGTGCACATTCGTGCCTCCATTAAGCCCCCTCCGACTAAAGCAATCGTGGTTCCACAACCTGTGACCTTCCTTAAAAGGTTCTCCGAGGTTTCTGCATGTGATGTGGCTACCTTTATAAGGTCTAGTAAAAAGAGCTCGTCTCCTGAAGACTCTATACCATCATCTCTGTGGTCTTCACTGGCAGACTAACTTAGCCCTGCCATAAACGAGATTTGTAATGCTTCTTTGGAAAAAGGGGCTGTACCCAAGTCCTTCAAATCGGCAATCGTTAGACCCATACTTAAAAAGCTTGGATTAGATACAGAGGTCCTTGTAAACTATCGTCCAGTTTCCCTTCTTCCTTTCTTGTCAAAGATTCCTGAAGAAATTGTTGCTAAGCAGCTAGTTGAACATATTAAAAATAATGAAATGTCAGAAACATTTCAATCAGGGTTCAAGAGGCAGCACTCCACTGAAACTGCTCTCCACCGTGTTAACAATGACATTCTACGTGGCAGCGATGACGGGAATGTCACTGCCCTAGCTCTGCAAGATCTGTCAGCTGCTCTCGACACCATTCATCACGATGTTGTACTTGAACAATTGAGAACAACGATCGGTCTGGCAGACGAAGCAGTGACGTGGTTTAAATCGTACTTGCTTGATCATGTTCAATCCGTGTCGTGTGGAGTCAGGTCTCACACACGAGACGGATCACCTGTGGAGTTCCTCAAGGGTCTGTACTCGGTCCCTTGCTGTTCTCCATTTATATACAACCTCTGAGGAAAGTGATTAAGGCCCATGGAATAGGATATCACTTTTATGCTGACGATACTCAATTGTATTTGTAATTCAAACCGTCGGAATCTACTGCAGCAACTGAGAAACTGAATGCTTGCCTTGCCTATATTCGATCCTGGATGTCGGAAAACTTCCTGAAATTAAATGATAATAAAACCAAACTGCTGCTCATAGGACATTCTAAGCGTGTGGCTGGATTTAAAGGCTTTGCTCTTCTAACACGTGATGCTATTGTGCGACCATCACCACGTGCTCGAAATTTAGGTGTCGTTTTCGACAGCTGCCTCAATTTCAAAAGCTTTATTCAGAAGAATGTTTCTGCAGCTCACCATCAAGTCCAATCTCTATCCAAGATCAGGAGCTGTCTCCCACAGTTCCTTGTAAAAAAATTAACTAGCTCCTTAGTTCTGTCTCGGCTTGATTATTTTAATTCCATTTTGGCTGGGGTACCAAAGAAAATTATTAGGCCACTGCAACTGACTATGAATATGGCTGCAAGCCTTCAAGTCCCAGAGGTTTGAGCACGTGTCTCCTTTGCTAAAAGAGCTAGGATGACTGCCGGTTGAGCAACGGATACAGAGGAAAGTTCTTACGCTGACCCACAAGGCCTTGAGCCACGGCTTGGCTCCTTCGTACCTAGCTGAACTGCTGCATCAGTTTCAGCCTGTTCGCGCCCTCAGGTACTGTGTGGACAATAAATTAGCTGTTCTATTCCTCCGCTTAAAGACCGTTGGCGACAGAAGCTTTAGCTCTGCAGGTCCTACACTGTGGAACTCGCTTCCACAATTCTTACGCAATGACAACTACTCTCCTGCTGCCGAGTATGACCCATCCTTTTCAGCGGTCCTGAGCTGCTACTTCCATGCTACTCACTACCTCAACTTCTCTCCTGACTCTGCTATGCTTCCCACTTTCTCTTTGTTGCATGAGACGAAGTCTGTTGGCTACCGAATGCGTACCGAAAGCCGCTTACGCTGTGAGTGCGCTATACAAAACTCTCCTACGTAACACCCACATGATCTTTATGACTTTGTGGAGTCAGACAGAGATACATTACATTACACCATGACCCAGGCCGAGGGCTCGGCTCCTGCGGATGGCTATTCTGATTTATTACTGCTACAAAAGGAACTTGGCTCCTGTACTCTTACTTCTAGATAAATGAAGCTGCCGAATCAGTTGATCTTCCTTAGCCTATCCCACATGAGATCTTCTGTCCCCAGTTGCACTAGCCAGCTTGAGGACAGGGAGGGGCATGGTCACCTGGCATGCCCTTCAGACCCCCCACACAGCCAATAGGCCCCCCGAAACCTGGAGCTCCGTCAGTAATATTACTCTTCTTCAGACAGCTCAACATATGGTCGATATTGTTTAAGCTCGTCCTATGCTAAAACAAAATCGGCTGCTACGTTTGCCTGCCAATCGTTACAAGACTCACATCCTTGAATCGCTTGACACCCACTCAGTCGCCACTCGAGGGTATCCGCCCTTGCAGCCAGGATCTCAAAAGAAAATTCAGCAACCCTGGACCGTTTGGACTGTTTTAGGGTAGGCGCAAATTCCACACTCGTATAGAAAACCAGCCAGCCACTTGTGTTTGGTTGACTGTCGGCTGTGGAGGGTAAGTTTAGTCTCGGATCGTAAATTATATTCAAACATAACGACGCTACTTAAAACTTGGCTCTAGCATTGAATATGGTAACTTTCACAACTATGTCGAGCGAAAAACTGCGTTATTTGTTTACTCACTATTTCTTTGAAATTTTTCGCTACAAAAGCTTTCCAGTTTGCCTGTCCTTAGGCAGCTTCTTGGAGCATGCATTATCAAATCGTACGGTTCTGACGGCTTCTAATCTGAATCGATGTACTGTAGCTGTGTGTTTTTGCAAGAAATTATACTTTTCTCGGGAAGAAAGCATTCACAGAAATACAGTTAATAAAACGCAGAAATAGTTACATGGAATAATTACCAATCTCAAATCACAGCTGGCTTTATATTGGACCAGAGAATTTTAGAAATTTCATGAATATTTTGTTACAATTTCTCAAAACTGTTGGGTGTTGTAACTAAAAAATTTACGTTGGATGGGTAAAACACTAAACATATTTCATATTTCAACACTATTAAAGTTCAACATATTCGTTATTATTAAAACTTTATTTTCTCCCCTAAAATTAATCCGTGCTATTCTAAAAAGTATAAGTAGGCACTTAGAATTGATCTACGCGAGGTTCAGTTATCAGCGATTATACTTTCATGTACCTTAGAACCAAGCAAAGCGATCGGGTCCGCCTGCCCGAGCACAAGTACAGTGCAACAGGCCGTGCATTAATATTTAATAAATATTTGGAAGATCATAACCCTAATTATAGTTTTAAAAAGCCTAAAATCGTTTGAAATAAACAGTAATTTAAAGCTCCTCCGTCCCTCCACATTAGGTAAGAATAATAATAAAGCACTTGATAAAGTGCCCTCAGAGAACTCAATCTCTTCCTTGGCGCTTTACATTTGCTGCAAAGGGAAGCGCGATTGAACCGTGAGTAATATCATGCTTGATAAACAACATGAACAGCGTGGTTATGGGTAACATGCACAGGGTAAGCATGCAAATGTGGTTAGTGGCAGCATGCACAGTGTCAGCACGCATAAGCACATCAAGGACGAATCACAGGGACCCACTAAATGCTGTCCTAAATAGGTGTGTTTTTAAGTTCATTTTAAATGTGGTCAAGTCAGGGGATGATCTGATGCAAGACGGGAGCGAGTTCCAGGCTTTGGGATCATACGAACTAAATGCACGGTCTCCAAAGGATTTTAGGTTTGTACGCTGTATTGGCAAACTGTTGGATTCCGAAAAGTGGTTGGAACGATGCTTGGCCTGGTGAGGGAGTAGATCTGAAAGATAGGCTGGAGCCAAAGAATGAAGTGACCTAAAAGTGAGCGACAAAACTTTGAAGTCGATCCGTTGCTTGACTGGTAGCCAGTGCAGGTCGGCGAGAAGTGTGATGGATATTCAACCTGCAATGAGGATTACATAGTATTCCACCTAGTCCATCCGTTATACGCACACTCACCACAGTACGTGGCTCTTCTAAGGTAATACTCGGGAAAGCGAACAGCTATTAAAGCTTAACTCGCGAAGATTGATATTGTTCTTCCTTTGTTCCTCAGAACACATACATTGTCTGATTTTACGGGTTTGAAGTACAAAATGCATTTCAAAAACTCAAGTATGGCCTTCCTTTAGAAAACAATATTGCATACGATACTTCTTGGAACCTCCTGTGAGCATTAGTTGTTGGGTTAGAGGTTATTTTTGAGATTTAATTTGAACAGTTCTCTTAATATCTTGCTCTGTCGCACACAGCTTGCAAGCTTTAGGATGAGAGAGTAATATGCTTGACCTCACTCAATGACCACGACAGATAACGCTGGCTAATGATCTCTCAATGCTTAGAGGAATCTGTTTCATAGCCGGGCTAAACAAAAGGCCTCTAGTTCTGTAGATTGTTTTTCTCAGCAGTCCTTCTTATGAGCTGCATGGATCCATTGCTCCCAATTATAAGAATATTGGAAATACATACAGTATGTCGTCCCTAGCTATCTGTGAAGTCCCTTACACTCTGAAGCAAAAACCTTTAGGCAACTTATAAAAAAGCTTGCTCTAGATCGGGAGAGTTTAAGTAACTTCTTTCCAGTCTCACTTCTGCCATTCTAATCCAATTCACTTGAAATAGTGATGGCACAGAGACTAAACGATTGCATCAACCACTCAGATCTTGCTAGCGAGCTCCAATCTGGATTGAGAGCTAGCCATGCCATGAAAACTGGCCTGCATCGGTATAACAATGACCTTCTGAATAATGCTGATCAAGTTAGGGCCTCTCTGGTGATACTGCTAGATCAATCAGCAGAACTTGGCACTGTAAAACACAAGATCCTTCTAGGACTCCTCTGCATACACCTAGGTATTACTGACAGAGTGCTAAACTAGCTTAGGTTTAACCTCAGCGAGAGATGTCCGAAAGATGTAAACGGCGGTCGAATATATATGGAGACCTTCGAGTATGGGGCATCTCAGGGTTCTGTCTTAGGACTGTTTCTTGTCACTATCTATGAATCGAAGTTAGTAAGCTTCGCTCCTAATTCGATTCGCATAACTCTCTTGAAGCTTGCATCGACTATATTCGGATTTGAGTGGTTACTAACTTCCTGAAGCTTAAATGAAGAGTATAAAATGAGCTAAAAACGCAACTATTTATCACAGCATTTAGTGGGTCCATATAATAATAATAATAATAATATTGCACTTGATAAAGCGCCCTCAGAGAACTTAATCTCTTTCTAGGCGCTTTACATTTGCTGCAAAGTGATACGCAATAGAATAGTAAGTAAAATCATGCTTGAAAAACAAACAAAATGAATAACATGGTTAGGGGTTACATGCACTGGGTGTGATTCGTCCTGTGTGTGCTTATGTGCACTGGCACTGTGCATGCTGCCACCAACAATATTTGCATGCTGACTCTGTGCATGTCACCTCTAATCATATACTTGTTGAATGAGCATGCTGCCGCTAACCACTCGATCATGCTTCCTTTGCAGCAAATTTAAAGTGCCTAGAAAGAGATTGGGTTATCTGAGCGTGATATACCAAATGTATTATTATTATTATCATTCTCGCCTTAGATGGTTGCCCTAAGCAAGCTATTTTAATGCTCCGGTATGCTTGATCCAGTGCATGTCCTAAAACCTTGGATATTGATTCTCTCGGAGGTAATTTCCAAGCGTGTTGGTGGAGATGTATTTCTCTCAAGGCGCCATAAAAAAACGGCATACTATTATTAGCTTTACTATTATACTTATATTTCTCTTCAATACGTTTCGTAGTTCCCTTAAGTTGGCATGCTTCGTGGCCGGCGGTATAATGTTTACTTAAATTTTAGCTATCACACTGTCTTCAGTCGGGTTTTGCATTCCTAGCTTTCAAGTGGCCCTGGATCTTAGCCCAGGGGTAAGGTGCTTCATGGTCGTGGGTTCGAGTCCTGCAGCAGCAATCAGTCCTCTTTGGCCCACTTCAAGCGGGTTATAGCCGCCGAGGCTGTTCTGTCGATATATGAGCGATGCTTTTAGACCACTAGGCCGAAAACACAGAGCTCGCGTAACTAACCTTTAGCTTTTTACTTGAAAGCCACGATTTACTGCCTGAAACGGCACAAAACAACTTTCTCAGTCCTTTTCAATTGTTTGCGAACTCATCACACTCGATGTTCATCTTTGTCTGCAATCCAACGAATGTACTTTGACCTCTGCCTCCAAAAATGGGAAAAACTTAGTGGACCTACTTGACTGCTGCTGAATGTAATGTATCCCCGTCTGTAACTCCACAAAGTCATAAAGATCATATGGGTGTTACGTAGGAGAGTTTTGTATAGCGCACTCACAGCCTAAGCGGCTTTCGTTACGCATTCGGTAGCCAAAAGACTTCGTCTCACGCAACAAAGAAAAAGTGGGAAACAGCAGTCAGGAGAGCGGTTGAGGTAGTGCGTAGCATGGAAGTAGCAGCTCAGGACCGCTGAAAAGGATGGGCCATACTCGGCAGTTGGAGAGTAGTTGTCATTGCGTAAGAATTGTGGAAGCGAATTCCACAGTCAAGGACCTGCAGAGCTAAAGCTTCTGTCGCCAACGGTCTTTAAGCGGAGAAATGGAACAGCTAATTTATTGTCCACACAGGACCTGAGGGAGCGAACAGGCTGAAACTGATGCAGCAGTTCAGCTAGGTACGAAGGAGCCAAGCCGTGGCTCAAGGCCTTGTGGGTCAGCGTCATTGTCCAGAGCCGGACAAGTTGTTGGATGAGGCCTAGCTTGATGTGCATTGATGGTATCAACACCCTCCGAGGCCATCTACCATCGGCTCCAACTTGATGCTTTTCTTCCTAACAGAGAACTCGATCAACTGTGACCGGTCGCTTTTGTGACAATGCGCCTTAGTGTCCTGGCTGTCACATATAGGCAAACTAAACGAGAAGCCCTCGTGAAACCGCGCTGTAATCCCGTCAGGAGGACACCGTTTTGAAGTCTCGAATAATTTCCCAGCCATAGTTGCCATACTTCAAGGCACTCAGCAGAACATTGACGTGCGTGTAGTCATCTAGATGGAGCTGTGAAGCTACTGGATGAAATATCTATGAATATGTGCCATTCACACCGGCCACATTGTTGCAGAACCGCAGCTCATCTTGCCGACTGCAGAAGTTAGAAAAAAGTTGGAGACCTTTCTTTGATCTGTTGTTTTCACGCTTTCGTTGAACAAGTTCCACTCATTGAGTCTTGATGTCAGAGGCTCCGAATTTGACTTAGAAACATCATGGTCTGTGATCTTTGAGGTCTTTCTGGTTGGGGAAGGGCGACTTTCTCTAGTCAGCCACATCTGTGAAATAGAGTCCGGATCTGCTCAGTGCCACACTGCGAGAATCAGCAGAAACACCGCGCAAGACAAAGTCTTAAGACAAGGTATATATATATATATATATATATACCTTGATATACCAGAATATATATATATATATAATATATATATATATATTCTGGTATATCAATATATATATGATATACCTTGATATACCAGAATATATATATATATATTATATATATATATATATAATATATATATATATATATTCTGCACGTATACAGTAAATGTATATATTATTTTAAAAGTACATCTACCGTAAACATTCGTAGATTACATAGATTGGTACCGCTTTTGTTCTTTAATAAAGGTGTCTCACTTCCTGTTGATGGCTTACGAGCCTGTGCAATGTATAACCTTGGTTCTGAAAATGGAAAGCATTAAATACCTAGTTCGCACGTTTTTAATGCTGTCACATAATTTAGGTCAATCGGCTGATGGAATAGGAGTATAATTTTATTAATGTAGTGGCTCAGCCGGCGTTTCTCGTGGTAAGTTTCAAAACATCTGTAGCTTGGAGTCCCGGGTTCAATAATAATAATAATAATGCACTTGATAAAGCGCCCTCAGATAACTCAATCTCTTTCTAGGCTCTTTACACTTGCTGCAAAGGGAAACACCATCGAATGGTGAGTAATATCATGCTTGATAAGCAACATGAATAACGTGGTTAGACATGCACAGGGTCAGTATGCAAATGTGGTTAGTGGCAGCATGCACAGTGTCAGCACGCATAAGCACATCAAGGACGAATCACAGGGACCCACTAAATGCTGTCCTAAATAGGTGTTTTAAGCTCTTTCTAAATGTGGTCAAAAGTCAGGGGATGTTGTGACGCAAGTCGGGAGTGAGTTCCAGGCTTTGGGAGCATAAGAACTAAATGCACGGTCTCCAAAGGATTTTAGGTTTGTACGCTGTATTGGCAAACTGTTGGATTCCGAAAAGTGGGTGGAACGATGCTTGGCCTGGTGAGGGAGTAGATCTGAAAGATAGGCTGGAGCCAAAGAATGAAGTGACCTAAAAGTGAGCGACAAAACTTTGAAGTCGATCCGTTGCTTGACTGGTAGCCAGTGTAGGTCGGCGAGAAGTGGTGTGATGTAGGAACTGCGACGCTAACGACAGACAAGCCTAGCTGTAGAGTTTTGCACCAGCTGGACGCGCCTGATTGCAGATGCCAGGAGACTAGCAAGCAGTGAGTTACTGAAGACAAGACGGGATGTCACAAATACATGGACCAACTTAGATGTGGTATTCCTGTCTAAACAAGTCCGAATTCAGCAGCGGTAGGGTTTTTTTGCCGATCAGCCAGTGTTAACCGCAGCTGGGCCGTCCGCAGCAGTGCCCACCTGACACCAACCTGATACCCAGGGGAAGATGCTTGCTTGCTTGACGGGTGCTCCAAAAGTGCTACCAACTGCTGAACCGGCCGACACGTAGGTCGGCGTCCAATGCCG
The DNA here is from genome assembly GCA_009760855.2 of Cristatella mucedo. Taxonomy (NCBI): domain Eukaryota; kingdom Metazoa; phylum Bryozoa; class Phylactolaemata; family Cristatellidae; genus Cristatella; species Cristatella mucedo. The sequence continues at coordinate 7,319,164 of WPIO01000013.1, forward strand.
TAAGGCTGATCTTTTTATTCGTAAAATGTGAATCCACCAGTATAAATATGGCTTAGCGGACAGCTGGCTTCGCACTGTGCCGCCGCCGTCCTCCTCTGTCTGTGTGCATAGCATCTGTGAAGTGCTTAGAAAGAGATTCGGTTCTCTGAGGGCGCTAAGCAAATGTATTATTATATTATTGTAACACGAATACGGGACTGCTAGGTTGTCCCTCCTCTCTTCGTCCGTCCGTTACTCCCGCGACCCCCCCCCCCCCCGCCCCGCCCCGCCCACTGACCTTCATCGCGATACCCAGCCCGTTCATCGCGACGGCCCGCGGTTAACGACTAGCCTCCAGTGCTGTAGTGGTTGCCGGTCGCACCGCGCCGGGCGAGTGACGCGGGGTTTATCGGCCAGCACATGTTGCTCTGGCGGCCAGCTCGCCGATGCCGGCGCAAGCCCGTCGGAGCAGCTCGCCCACCATGGCGGGGGGGGGGGGCGCGACCTAAACGGTACCCTACCCCCCCCCCAGGGCATCGTCGCCGCTAGGCCGCTGCGAGAGCACCGTCGGGGTTGCGCTGGGGAGAGCTGGCCCGAACCGGCGCGCTCTGGCTCGCTTGCCCTCGATCGCTCGGTGCCGCCCGCTAGGCGCGCTTTGACCGCGCCTCTGCCACTCTGCGCGAGTACTCGTCGCTGCGGACACGTGACTGACTAATCCGGCCGCGAGTGGTCGTGTAAGATTCGCCGTCGCGCGTGTGCTCTCGTTCGACGAAGTTCGAGCCGCTCGGGCCAATGGGGGCCAACGTGTCGTCCCGAGCCGACTTCGAATGGGTGCACACCGACCAGCCTCATCTCAGCCGCCGGCTGGCCATGCTCGGTAGGTCAGCCAGGCCGCCGTCTGCCGCCTTCTGCCGGGCCACCGCTTTCTCTCTAGGCCACTCGTCTGGCGGCGGCGGACGGCTGGGCGGCAGCCGCCGCTGCATCGGAGGCGACCGCCGAGTTCGCCGACCGAGGCTTCGACCTCTTCGTTGCGCTTCGGCACCCGGTGCGCGCTTCGCGAGCTGAGCGCCAGAAGCCCGCCGGCGGCTGCGGCGGCGGCGACCGGCCGCCGCCGCGAACGGAGGGGTGCGGGCCACCGTGGTTCCCAAGCGGCGGCCCATCGCTCTGCTGCTGCCGGTGGCAGGGGGGCCGCCGCTCGCTCGCTCGGCGGAGCCGCTCGGCGGCTCGAAAGCGGCGTGCAGGCGGCCACGCGCGGCTAGCCGGAGCTCTCATCCTCCGCAGCTCTCCTTCGAAGGGCGTTCGTGCTCGGCCATTTTTGCGCCTCGGGAACCGCCGTCGGTTCCCGAGGCGCACCCGCGCGCGCGCGCGCGAGCGCAGTCCCGAATTTCTTCGACGGTCGGCTGGGTGCGGGCGCGAGCAATATCCGATAACAATAGCGAACGCATTTGTCTCGAGCGATGCTCGTATCTGCATTGTTCGCTCGCGCCGGGGAAGGCTGCTGCTGCCGCCGCCGGGGATCGGCTACGACTGCGACTTTTCTTTTCATCGTTAAGTGGGTCGCTCTGCCCTCGACGCACGCGCCTGCGCGTGGACCTTCTCTGCCTGCACAGTGAAACGGGCTATCGTCGTGGCGGTGCAACTCGGAGCAGCAGCATTATCTGTTCGCGCCAAATGACCATGTTGGAAGAGCTCCGACCGTTCTTGCCGACTGCCCTTCTTGAAACGCTGCGTCAGCTTTAGCTAGCCGCCTGTTTACACGGGTAAACGCCTACCCTAGCGAAACGGCTGTAGGATTATCTGCCCCTGGCAGAGGGTTAGGGTGCCTACGTTCTCGGGATAAAAAGTGGAGAAGAGGCGCGGCTTGCCTCTGTCCAAGCGTCAGCACAACGCCGCCACCGATGGCCGTGCCTGAACATCAGCACAGGCCCAGTTGAGCCTCCCAAAACCTGCAGGCGGTCAGCGAGCCTCTACGCCCCCTCGTTCTCGTTCCTGCGTATCCGCCGATTTATCGTTGCGCGCCCTCTGCAAGCCAAGCGTAAGCTAAGCTGAACTCGGCTGCCAGTTCGCGTAGGGCTATGCTGGTACTTCCTGGCCATCCAGACAGGGGCTCAGGGTGGCTAGCATAATCGAAACTGTGCGGTGCGCGAGGCGGGCGGGGCGCAGAATACGAGACCTACGAGATCTACGAGCTTTCTCCCCCGCCCCACCTCGAGCTGTCTTCTACCAGCACGTTTAAGCAGTTTTCGCAGCGACTGCCAATAATCCTTGCCACTGCTAGTGCCAGATCGCGTTGAAGGGCGTCGGCAGTCTGGAGTTGGAGGTGCGAATCTTCGCCAAATCAAGGCAATAGCGTAATCAGTAGAAGCGAACGAGTAAATCGCAGCATCCTGCCTTTTGGAAACCGGAAACCGTCGCTTTCCTCGACCAGCAGTCGGGTAGGATCTCGCTAGATTTCGGGCTGCCCTCGCGCATACCCAGCAGCATCGTGAATCAAAGGTCATCGCCGTGCCGCGGTAGGTCCGCCGCCTGGCAATTGTAGTGTATTTGATGATTGCCGGCCGTCATGCACTGAATGGGACCCGGGCGCGAACGATACAGCAGGGTTTCGGCAGCGACCGACTTCGATCGCGCGAGCGACCAACATTTCGAGCCAAACGATCCGTCTGGCTCGGCCTACGGAAACTCGCCTTCCGGCATTTTGGGGCATATTTCGGCGGGTGCCAGGAAAGCTAGCGGCAGGGAGGCTGAGCATCGACGTACATTACATTGGTTTGGCCCTGTGTGCGCCTTTGCACGACCGAGGTCAAGATCCTTGCCTTTGCACGACCGAGGTCGTGGGCTCGAGCCCTGTGGCATATGTGATGCGCCTGACCAGAGATTGAGTTCTCTTAGCGCTCTGTAAAAATGAATTGTTTCTTTCCTCTATTTCTTGCATGCTCGTGACTCAGCATGGCGGATACTGTCGCATTTCATCGTACGTTCGCCTTCGAATCGTCCGTAGCATTATTTCGAAAGAGCATCACGTGATGGGCTGATGTGTAAGTTCTCCCAGCGAGGGTGTCAAGACGTACCGCTATAAACGCGCTGTAGAAGCTTCAGCTGTAAATCTCTCTGCCGCAAACGCAGCAGACGCAACGGTATTAGTCATTGTAAATGCGTGACAACTACTGTTAGAGCTGATCACTTTAAACGCGGCTAACCAACTTTGTAATTACTGCACAGATATAAATCCATATAGCAGACGGCAGCAGAGAAAGGCAGTAACCAAGAAAGCCCATGCCCTAATTTAAAAAGTGCTTATCATCGTTCAGCCAATGCAGTCTATTTCGAAGCCTCAGAGAGCAGCGTCTGTACAACATCAGCCACTTCGAAGCCCAAAGTAAAGATAATGAACGATTTCTCCATGCAACGAGGGGGCAGATTCTAAATTTCAAATTATCACATTTCATGCTCCTAGAGACTACATTCCAGAAACGTCTAGTAATCTTTATTGATGTTATAATCTGGTTGATTTATCTAACATTTCCCTGCTCCCTTATTAAATTAAGGCCCTCATCGGCCAGGTTATTAAAGGAAACATAACTAAGTTAGATTTCAACTTGTGTCATCGCCACTTGGTTTTCGACTCTGGCATTAATTTCTACCGATGAATGTTGCGGGCAAGAGGAATGTTGCGGAAAAAGGCCATCTTCGTAGCTATTGTTATAGCCATCATCTCTTAGCATTCGTCGCCGACAGCCGTCGAGGCATCAGCATGGCCATCGATTCGTCTTCTGAATCTGAGGCTTTTCAGATGCTCAGGTCATCGGCACTTCCTAGGTTAGAGACAGACGCTAGCGTTTAGCTTCAGCGCTACTTCAATGTAAACCAGAAAAATATCTCAAAACTAGAACAGGATTATTACTCCCAGCACGAGGAGGAGCAAGCAACATTACAGAAGCGATTTCGCGGAAGCGATTGCGACTATGAATCCGCAGGTTCGTCACCCTGGTGTTGTCTCTCCTCCAGACTTGTCTGCCTTACATTTCGTTAGACAATCTGTTGAATACGCTGAGAAAACCTGCAGCAGATCTACTGGTCGAGCTCGCATCCAGTGGCAGACTTTCAAAATGCAGTGAACAATCAACTTACTGCGAATCAGAGCAGAAATACACCACCCGCAAGATCGAAGATCGGGAAAGCAGGTTGACAGCCATCAGAATATCAGCTAATCGCCACAATATGTATTACAGTAGCAGTCTTTAAGTAAGCTACCACAGTCGCATGCTCCACGATGGCTATGATCGGTGTAGTTTGGTTGCACAGTAGAGAGCCAGCCGATGCCTAACACCGACAGTTTATTCCCAGCACACGGAGCCCCAGAGCGCACGGCTTCCCTCAGCCCCTGCCCTCACACGACTCCCCTCCCCTGGTCGACTCCGATGACTCATCGACCACAACTGTGCACCGGCCAACCCTGGTGGTGAATCCACCATCTGGCCACCAGCTGGTCCATGCCACATCAAAGGCGGATCACAGCAGTGCACTGGCCGACCCTGATGGTGAATCCACCATCTGGCCACCAGCTGGTTACTGGCCTCTGTCCATACCACATCACAGGCGGACCCCAGCTGTGCACCGGCCCCTCTCGGTGGTGCTTCTAACAGCTCACCAGTAGCTTATCAGAGGAGCCTGCATACGATACATACATGCGAACTACACGCTCCCTTGACCTTACGGTCACAAGTCAGGAGCCGGCATACAATACATACATACAAACGTACATACGAACTACACGCACCCTTGACCTTAAGGTCACAAGTTTGCAGCACCAACACATGTAGCTGCAAGGTATAGAGCAGCAATGAGCAAGTCTATCCGGTCCGGACATCATCGTCGTACCGGCGGGGAAGTGTCACAGCGCGCCTGGGCCGCTGTCCTGGTTCAGCTCTGTCCCCTTCAGGTGCAGGGGGCGCCTCTTGCTGCCCTGGTACGAGGCGCAAGTCGGACACGTTGCGACGCACACCGTCGATCTCGATTCCCACGCCCTGCCCCTCACTTGTTACCGTGCCCTCGGGCCACTCGGTCGTACAACGAGCGCCGGCAGGCTTCACAAAGACTCGCTGGCCGACAGCATATTGAGTAGTCCTCGGGCCCTGATCTGTCTGTGCTCTGAAGAGGGGGCTTTTCCACTCATAGGAGAACAGCCTTCTGCAGGGCACTGATTCCTCGTGCAACCCGGCTGTTGGCGAGATGTTGTACCAATACACCATCATCAGGACGTTCTTGCCCGTGCGAGCCGCCATTCCCTTGATGATCCTGTGGTTTCGCTCAACGATGCCGTTGCCGGAGGGTTTATAGGCGCAACGGTATATGGGCTCCACGCCCCAGCGGTCGCAAAGACTGCGAAGAGCTGTTGAGCGAAAGCTCGCACCGTTGTCCATGAGCAGCTGCTGCGGAGGGCCACGCTCCCTAAAAATTTCTCCCAGATTTGGCACCAATGTGTTTTCTCCCTCGTCGGGTATTCGCCTCCAAATAGCGAAACGGCTTAGTCCACAATCTACCACGGTCAGATATTTTTGGCCCTTGAAATGCGTTACGTCGCAGGCCAGGCGCTGCCAATTCTCGCTTACATCCAGCACGCCTGCACTCCATGCGACTGGTGCAGGATCGATCGACTTGCAACGAGGGCAAGCCTTCACGACGGCTTCGACGTCCTTCCGCCGGATAGTAGCTTTCGGGTGGCACATTCTGGCAAGGTACAGTGTCCTGTCAACTCCAAAGTGGTGAAGGCTGTGGAAACTCTTTAGGTCGACGCCGACCGCCGGCGAAGACGCCTGCTCTGGAACAGCGAGACAGCTTACATTCGCCCTCGTCCATTTCTGAGAGACGCGGGTCAGCTGGTTGGCTTTATTGTTGGATGATCGCACTAGGACTACGGAAGCCTTCAGTCCACACTCTGACACCGTGTCGGCTATCAGTGCTAGCCTGCGTTTGATAAGCGCCTCTCCCATGCCGTGGGCTCGTACAGGCTTATCTCCAACCAGCAGTGACTGTAGCCATCCGTGAACAGTTGCTGAATCTGTCCGAATCTCCACCTGCCGTAATGACCAAGCAATGGCCAGATTGAGGCCCTTGATGATATCCTCCAGCTCCGCAAGATTGATGTGGGCTACGTCGTCCGCTTTTCGCAGCCAGGAGGCATCATCGACGATTCTTCCTCCTATATCCAGGCATGTGCCGATAGCAAGGCTGCTGGCATCACACCAGAGGATGCCACTATCCAGATTCGGCACATTCCAAATGCCTGAAACTGGATCGTCGGCATGCAATCGCTGCATCAACTCACCCGCCATGGCTATGACATTTTCACCAACGACTGAGTCCCAACCGACATCGCCAGCAGCTCGCTTTAGGTAACTGCAGGCCGGGCGAAGCCAGCCTGCGATTGGGAAATGCCCGATCAGCGGCCCGCACCACGAAAACAGCTGGCGTCACGATGGGGCGTTAGGCAATGCGCTCACCACGTTATCGCGGCGCCAAGGAAGCTCCTCACCTTCGTTTGGCCTGCATACTCGAAGGCCAAGGACCCTTCCGTCAGCGAGGCTTTCTGGCGGCTTAGCCTCCAAACCAAATGTTCGTAGCAAGTCGATTACATCACCATTCGAGACAACGCTGTTATTGACAACAATATCGTCGAAAAACGAATCGGTACCAGCACGAACTCGCTCATCCATGGACAAGACATTTGCCAGAATCGCGCTCATTATTTTCGGGGGGACATTAAGTCCGAAACCTAGTCGTGTGAGGCAGTACCGACGGCCTTTGTACTCCACGACCTGATATTGCCAGAGAGCGGGATCAACATGCACCTGCAAGTATGCTTTTCGCAGGTCAATTATGCTCACGCTCTCGCCCAGCCGTCGCCACGCTCTGAGCTTGGTGCTACACACATCGCCACCAGCCGTGTGACTCGATATAAACTGATTAAGTTCTCGGTAGTCCATCAAGGGCCTCACTTTGCCTTTACTTGCCTGTACGACGGCCATTAGAGGGATCAGGCCACCACAATGACCAGCGAACGGCTGCAACCAGCCTTCCTTGATCCACTCTTCCACCTCCTTTTCGTAGTCGGCACGAATTTCCTCTCCCACATGATATGAAGCGACATTGTTCGTCAATTGGGGGACGACACAACGATTCGTCCACTCCCACTTGACTGACCAGCGCCCCCGATGGAAAACTGCCTTAAAGTCCTTGTCCTCAATCAGTACGTCAGCGGCCGACGATGCTACAGCACGTGTGACACTAGGAGACGCCACTACTGCTGCCTCGGAACGGTGTGCTGGCTCTGGAACTCTCCTTTGGCACATGAACTCAACATGACCAGCGGAAGGACCGATAATCACGCCGCCTAGGAGTTCAATGGCATCCATACCGAGTAGTAACCCGAAACCAGGAAGAACATCTGACACAAGGCAGTCCAGCACTATGGTTCGTCCGCAGAGGGCTACCGTAGCGACGCACGTGGACTTGCAGACAGCCGTGGCTCCATTCATCATTACGACTTCCTCGCACGCTCGCCTCACCCTCGCAGGGTCCGCAAGCGTCGCCGAAATGATGGACCTCGAGCACCCAGTATCCACGAGCGCAGACGCCTCGGAGTTTTCGATGAGGACACGTACCGAAGGAATGTGCGCCATAACGGAGGGGAAAGCACCGGCGCAGTAATGCGTGCTCTCCCCTACTCGTTTTTTGGCCAGTTTGGTACGACCGCCCGATCCGAGCAGTTAGCAGCGAGATGTTGAATGCTCCCACAGACGTAACAGTGCCTCCCGCGACCACGGCGCGCCGCTTTAGAAGGACAATCACGGCGTAAGTGCCCGATCGCCTTGCATAGGAAACACACGACATCTCTGTCATTCGGTGCCTGGGGAGGCCACCCCGAACGAGAACCGGATGCGAAGCAACTTTCTGCCGCCTTCGGAATGCTGACGCTTGCCTTCACTATGACCCGAGCCTTCTCGACAAGAACATCCGCAGGCATTTCCGCGAGGTTGCATGAGGCTTGGAGGTGCCTTTTTGCGGCCTCCGGCAGCCCAGCGACAAAGGCGCATTTGACAAAATCACCGGCCACCAGCCTAGCCAACCGATTCAAGTCCGCCCAAAAGCCATCCACATTTTCGGATGGACCTCGAGCACCCAGTATCCACTAGCGCAGACGCCTCGGAGGTTTCGATGAGGACACGTACCGGGCCGCTCGGAATGCTGACGCTTGCCTTCACTATGACCCGAGCCTTCTCGACAAGAACATCCGCAGGCGCTTCCGCGAGGTTGCATGAGGCTTGAGGTGCCTCTTGCGGCCTCCGGCAGCCCAGCAACAAAGGCGCATTTGACAATCACCGCCACCAGCCTAGCCAATCGATTCAAGTCCGCCCAAATGCCATCCACATTTTCACCTTCAAAGCAAGGCGACGCGAGGC
>WPIO01000140.1:715000-730000 GCA_009760855.2 Cristatella mucedo
AATTTCAACATTGCAACTTAGAATGACTGCGAGAGGCTCCTCTTGCAAATGGTCGTAATGGGAGTGCTTGGACTCACTCGTAAGCTTATATGCTGCTGAAATGAGCAAAGCAATCGGCAAAGAAACGAATGAATGAATACCTTTTTCGACTGCGTTAATCTGTCATGTTTCTGGGAACGCCGGCGAATACCAGCTGGCAGCGAGTGAAAGATGAAGTTGTAAGCTTAATAATAATAATAATAATGGCCAATAATGTCATACAACAGTTATTGCCATTATAGCAACCTCAGGAGAACGTAATCTCTTCTAGGGCACATAAAGCGCCATAAAGTAAAGCCGATGGTTAAAGTAACAGTGCACCGTGTCGACATGCATATTATGAATAGTAATAGCATTGATGAAAGTGTCAGCACAAATAAGCACACAGTGGAAATTTCAATGGCGATGCGGCAAAATGCCGAGAAAGGGTGATTTTAATTTCCTTTTCTTAAATGTCATATCAAGTCAGGTGCAGGATATCACGACGTCAGGCGGAGAAACAGTGCTTGTGTGAGCATACGAACAACTTAGTATAATCTCCAAAGAGCTTTAAGTTGTGCCGCGCGCAGCAGAATGATCTGAGTCGTAGAACAAAGTACAAGCTTAAAATGATGCCTGGGTCTGAGAGAGATCTGAGAGGTAGTTTCGAGGAGAGAAACTGAAGAGGCCTGGTGCAAGTGACAGAAGTCAACACCGGTTAGTGGGGAGCATGCATGTCAGAAAGTAGTGGTGTGGATGCAGCATGCATCCGTAGGACGCCTGTTACTCACACCAGGACTAGCCCATTGCAGAGTTGGTGGCGAACTGTGTGGGAAGCGCCCGCTCACGCCGGTATCAAAGTAAGCAAAGCGAAAGCCGCCAAAGTTGAAGATGGGATGTCAAAATGCGTGAATCAACTGATGTATTGCATGCACGCTGTTATAGCCGGATTTTTGACGTAGCCAGGCAGACTTGACTGGACCATTCTAGTTAGTTGTCTTGAGAAAATCTCACTTTACGGAAGAGGACGCCTAGATTTCGTGCTAGATTGCACCACGTAAGATGGCTGATAGGGGCATAAGAATATTTTGAGTGTTAAGTGATCAAGCGGTCTTAGAATAGATTCAGGATTGCGCCATGAATAATGACTTATTTTACCATAACCAAATTCCAGAGCTTGGTGATTTAAGTGTGAGTGTCAAAGAAACGAGGTAAAGCAAGTGGGAATGAGAGAAAGGAATAACGCCAGACCGAGAGGCGGACCGAAGCTGCAGGGTGCCAGCTGTGGGTGCTCATCTCGCATGGAAGTAAATGCTCTGATCGAAAGTTTCATGATTACACCTGGCAAGGAGGGTTTTAGCACAATTCAGGAGAGAAGTAGACCGCCATCTCCTTGGGCAATTTGAGATACTGGTCCCTTAACAACATGCTCCGCGACATCGATGTTTCTCGCAGGCCTGCAATATGCACATCACTGCAAAGTTATGGGTATGGTTTGACGCGCGGAAGATCTGACAGCAGACCCAAACCATATAATGAAAAAGCTGGTGATATCCAATTTTAAGATGTGAGAAAGTTTCTGTAGAGGAAGGATCATCAACAACAGATCAAATGCAAAGCTGCCTGAAGAGGCTGACAAGCAGAGAGACTTCCAACCCAAAAAGTCTGTACTGTGGAAGGTCGGGAATAGCGTACAATATAAATGTCGAATGCCGTAGAAAAGGAGCTCTAAACCAGATCAAGACTTCAAGCCAGGCTCAGCTCTCGCAAGTGAGTTTAGTTTATCTCAGGGTCAGCCTTCATCAGTTCCATGTCTGGATAGGAGGAGCCGTGGAGCAGGGAGATCGTGGAGGAGCCGTAAAGTGATCCTGGTGGAAGCTCAAAGCTTTGTAAATGTGTGGGTGCAGAAACATCCGAGGTCAAGGTCATATTTATCATGTTGAATAGTTATGTTTAATGCTATAGATCTTATGTTAGCGGTCGGTAAAAGTAGAATGAAAAGTGAGAACTGGTCTGGTGGCTGGGGACAGCCCTTTGACTGGAAGACAGTTAACCTAACACCAGAAGGTCGCCTGGCTGGCTGGCCTGGCTTAGGGCTCACTGTGGACTTCTGCTTGACATGGCCCCTGGATGCAAAATGCAGATTTTCGACAAAGAGAGGTGGAGAGCCAGGCAGACACGTGAGAGACAACGCTGTGGAAGCAGAGATTGACGTTGAGCTTCTGGATTACAGCTGAGCTGAGGGCAGGGGCTGAGTTTTCACCAGGAAGAGTCTGGTCAGCCCAGGACCCCTGGCAGAGCAAGCCTGCTCGCCAACTGACCTTGCTGAGAGTGAATGCAGACTTTAATTTTATTTCGCCATCCGGTTAACCTGAGGGCACTGAGTAGAGCGTTGAAAACCTGGGTGCAGCAGTTCAGCCAGAAGTGGAAGCCAGTCAGGCCATGGCAGGCTCCAGTGAGCATCAGCGTGGTAAGAACTTTGTCGTAACCGACGCCGATCAACCGGCAAAGCTTTGCCATATCTTTTACAAAGTGAGATACGTGGTCGCAACCTCTGGGATATCGTGGAAAACTAGCCCTGTTGCTCATTCATGTAGCTGGAAGCTTTAAGTGTCGGAGAAGCGGCTCTTTCTTCTCAGTAGTCCAGCCAAAAGTGTGGGAACTACAATAATCCCAGCCGAGATTGGAACTTTTTCATAGCTGAAGTTAATTATTTGGCACATCACTGTGAAAAAAGATGTAGTCTCCAACTAGATTGGGGACGCACCGACGTTATTTAGCGTGAAGAGCTTCACGATCCTCGGTCCCCAGGTCGCGGGTCTTCTGATTCGCAGGGCGATTTTATCGCCAATGCGTGGTGATACGTAAAAAGCGCCTTTCTGTCGCTATAAAAAGAGGTTGCTTGAAGTAGATGTGGCTGGTGGGAAACAGTCATTGAACTTGAAGCCAGATTGAATTGAAATGTCGAAGACGACTTTCGAGTACGCGGTGATGGTCGTGCAACAGCATCGCCTTATTGGTTGAAAGCAAGTCTTCTTGAACAATAACGCCAGTAGGGTGTCCTATGAGTGGGCAGTGGTAGTAGTGCCGTTTTTGATCGTCGTTTGGGCTTAACGAAGTCAGGAGAGCTTGTGATTTGTAAAATGATCGTAACCAAAGATTCAAGCTTATTAGTTGCCACAGATTCCCGAGAGGGTGAAACAGTGACAAACAAGGGAGCTTCTCTGAAATCTCACTGGAGATTGGCAAACTTAGTGGTATGTAAATAACTGGGCAAGATGATTTTAAGCATATTGGGCATATAGATTAAGCATATTCATAATAAATTGAATAAATTGAGAACAAAGCAAGTGGTCCTATAAACGACCAATAAGGACCCCAGAGGACATCCGGGGTCTCTCGTGTGAGACCTGACCATCGATCACACAACATAGATTGAACCCTAGATCAGATGGGCAAGTTTCTTAAACAACACTCAGTGATTCGGGCTATTTCGATCGTTGTCTCAATCGTTAATGTAGAATAATGACCAAGGCGTAAAACGAAGGTACGACAGATTCAGCAGTGATAGGAAAGCGGAAGCGACATTCTCGCCATCTGCTTGCCTGAAGAAATCTTCATAATTATAAGCAGCTCTTGGTGGAGCTCCGCCTGAACCCGATTTAAATTCTTTTCCTCTGAAATTTTATCTCTTTTCATCGTAAAAGGTAAGCTTGCGTTGAAGCGGTAAATTTTTCAATCTTTTTTATTGACAAAAACAAGAAATGAAAATGCTTATAGCTTCTCTGCAGTTAGAACCCCTTACATTCCAATTCAGGCTGTTAGTATCAGTCTAACGACTTGTCTTATTATTTAAAAAGGATTAGTATAACCCCTTTTTCAGAGGAGCTCATTTGATGAATCTTGGAAGTTATACACGCCAAACACTGCTGCAGAAGACCCACAACGAGTGTGATGGCATAGGACTCTGCAGGGTTGTCTTTTACCTGGCCTCATTGCAAAGAGCCATCGCGCGTGTAGGTTTATGGAAACCGAATATCTTTTTAGTTGGTCCAAGTTGCATTCATTAATGCTTCTTAATCGAAGGCTTTTATATAAAGGACAACGTGCAATGGACTTGTCAGTGAAAGAAGCGGCTGAAGATATTTCGCTTCTGTCAATATGTCTAGCGTGTGAGATCTCCTGTGGTACATGGACCACCATCTATTCTCGTCTTTGAAATGGACCCGAAGTGCCAACAAGCAGACAATCGTTCGAGTGCACTAAAACCTGATTACAAATAACCACGAAGAAAAGTGGCTCCAACGAGCGACTTCCCTCTGGGCCCCATATTGGTGACCAAACTCAGACTAAATCTCATATGTCTATTGAAGCTCCAGTTGTTATGTCTGCCTTGCCAGTTATCTGTAGCTATGTTCTGCATAGTTCAGAGGTTTCACCGTTGGAGTTGGGGTATTCGGCAGCTGCATTGCGGCATAGCGCGTGACGGTTGCTTCTGGTGATGAGATCACCGTACGTACAAAGATTCGATAATCCGGCGAGTGGTCATTCAGCATATTTAGCCTCTTCAATTGCATTTGGAGTAAGTTTCATTGCCGATAAAGCCCGCCGGTTCATAGTCGCCATCTAGTTTAGTAGCACGACGAGGGCAGCAGAGCAATGATGGACAACAAATAAGAACTTCCAACACAATTATTATTTATTAGTTTATCATAAGGACGTTGTATAGGTGCACCTAAGAGAGTTGAATGGTTTTCATTACTCGCAGCATATCCGAATAATCAAGGGTTATGACACGCAATGGGTTGACGCGTTCAGAGCTTGCAAAAGCAATAAAAAAGTAACTCAAGCGTCTCATTTTCTTCCATTTTCTCATTTCTCCCCCTTAGTTTCTCTCTCCTCTTCCCCTAGTCTCTCCGCCCTGACTCTGTAACTCAATGCTTGCTGGCTCAGTCGACAGCAAATCAGGCGCTGCCAACTTGGTACACAACTCTGCAGCTAGGCTTATTCGTCGTGGAGCGCGAAGTCACATCACATCAGATTACAACGACCTGCACTGGTTTCCAGTCAAAACGCATCGACTTCCCCATGTTGCTCGGCGTTCACTCAACGGAGGTTCCTTCACTCTTTTGCCCATCTATCGTGAGATTCACCCCCCACCAGGCTGGCTGGTCGCACATAATCTTGTTTTCGGAACTGTTTATGGCCTCAAACCTCGAAATCCTTTGAGATCGTGCCTTGAAGTTCGTGTGGCTCCTAAAAAGTTTTGAACCTCACTTCCGACTGCGCCACGACATCCCTGACTTGATCACATTTTAAAAGAAGCTAAAAACGCATCTGGTCCCAGAATTTGTTGGGTCCATGTGGATTCGTTTTATTGATGCTTATGTGCCGATACTTGTGTGTACGCTTACCAACTGGCGCAATGCATGACCAGATATTTCCGGTGCATAACCTTTAACCATGTTGTTTCAAGTTCGCTTGAGCATGTGTTAGCGACTTCCAATCATCTCGATCGTGAGATTTCTCGCAAGCGCGAAATGTAAAGCGTCGAAAGTAATCCAGTTCTGAGGGCACTGCTATTGAATGTAGCTTTTCATTATTATTAGATCTCTGTTTCCTGTTTCTTTGATCCCCCTCTCTTCCTCTATTTCCCTCTCCTGTTTCTTAGGGTTAATACATTATATTGTGTTAAGGGAATACGCGCAACCATTTTCTCTAGAGTATGTGCGTATGCTGCCTCGCCGGTCAACGAAAAGTGGTCGATCAGAAAAGGTCGACGCGAAAGCGCGGCCTGACGAAAGCGGTTCGACCATGAAAGCGTGTATCATCACAAAAAGTGGCCTGGACGAAAGTGTCGGATCTTGCGGCTCGAACGCTAAAAAGTGGTCGAACAAAGGGCTCGGATCGAGTGTGCAGAGCCCAGTCAAGCATAGAGCTCAGGTGGCAAATGAGGTACTGAAAAAATCGAGATGCGTGGCACGATGCGTGGGTACGTTAATTGCTTCCCTACCGCACGCCGAATTGAGCCAGTTATCTGCAGAAGTATATTTCTTTGAGCGTGATTCAAAATACTTGACCCCGAGTTCGTCAAAGCTATAAGATGTACGTCAAACTCTACAACCTGCAAGGGTCCTTTTTGTGGAAGCAGAGTGTATGGAGGCAGGCATGAGGCAAACTTGAGCGTGGTGTGTCAACAACAAGAAGTGTTTCCTGGTGTGGAAGTTTTGGGTCTCTCTTCCCCAGAGTCCTGGCTATTGAGGCTCCATAACAGAAATAATGTAAATATATTACAGTCACGTTTATTAAAGCACTGGCAGAGAAAGAGAACCTCATCTGGTCCAGGCGCTATGCGCTCTTGCTTTTGGCTTCCTATGGCAGATGAAAGCGTGAGCAGCCTCGCTGCACGTTGCAGCTATGGACTCGCTTGCTTCGCCGGAGCGCTCATGGTAGTTCAGTCTCGGAAGACAACGCGGCGTCATCTTGCAGCTTGACGGAAGTGCACCATCTTGCCGCGTGACTAAGGGAAGGGCGGTTTTCTCCGCTTTAATGGTAGATGTCAACAGTTTATGAATGCATACTACAGTGATTCAAGCTTTCGTAGAGCAACCGAGCAGTAACGGGGTCAGTTGCACCACCCGGGGTCACCGCGAGCAGGTGAGTCGTCGTCTGCAGAACCGGCCAATGTCCGTCAGTGAGCTTCGCTCGCGACCTCTAGACTCGCTGAGAGTAGATCATGAGCAGCGCTCTGGAAGACAAGCTGGCAAGATTTTTGATGGCTTTTTGTCCCCGGTCTGTCCTATGCGAAGGTAACCAGCAGGAGCTACCCCGTCCTGCAATACGCTAGGCTTCTTTTGACATTTTACAAACGGCTCTTCTCCATGGCCTGTTTGCGGGCAGGTCGGGCGGGTCCGGGAAGCTACCACGTCGTCACTCGTCTCCACCTAAGCCGCCTTCAAGTCTCTGCACTCCAGCAATTGCACTGAAGCCAGTCGCGTTCTGGCGGGCTGTGTAATTACTTTGGATGAATAATTGTTTTCCACGCTGCTAAAGTTCTACCACTGCTTTCCCAAAATGGAGCCGACTGTGCAACGTTTGTTGGGCCCAAACGGTTGCCCAGCAGGACTCGAAGTTATTTAATGGTTTCGGATAAATTTAACGCACTGACTCGATTTTAGCAAATTCTCTGTGCCATCTAATGCAAGCCTCGTGACGGAATACGATGGATTGGGTAGTAAACGGCGCGACGCAACTTCCACCTGAACTTGTGACGCTGCCCCGCGTGCGGCAGCAGGGCTGAAAATACACACTCGGCTGCCGAAGCAGGCTGCCGCAGAAACCAAGGCAGGAGGTATGGACGCCAGACCCGCGTCACCCGGTAGTAGATTCGGCGACTGTTAAAAGACGGCGTGAAAACTCTCGCGATGCAACTACGTCGAAGGTCGCTGACCTTGGAGCCGCCGCCGCCGCGATAAAGCTCGTTATGTTTATAACCTCGTCCGGCTATCGATAGATAATGATCCGTTCGCGCTGGCTACTGGGTGCGCCGAAGCGGACTACGAGGTCGCTGGAGGAGCAGCCATATCGATCGTTGCCATGGTAGCAGGCGAGCTCAGAGCGGAAGCCAGCGCAGCCGCCTGCAGCCGCCGCAGTCGCCGCGCGCCGTCGGCGCTGGCGAACATGAACACCATCCGCAACGCTGTGGAGCGGCGCAACTACTGCAGTTCGACATACTCGTCGCCCAGAAGGTCGGGCTCAACAAGCCGGACGCCAAAGGTCTCACGCCGCTCATGAAATGCTGCCACGAACCGAACAAAAAGAACGCCACGGAAATGGTGAGGCGCCAGCGCACGCGTCGCCGCCGCACGGCCGCCGTCCGCTGCGCCGCGCGCAGTCCGCACGGCCGTCGAGTGAGCTCGCGCGCGGCGCGCAGCGTCGACGCCGGCCGCCCGTCGTCGCGCGGCCGCTGCGCCGCCGCGCGCACGCTCCGCCTTCCAGAGCCGCCGCGGTAATCGGGCGACGAGCGGTCCGCGCGGAAGGCGCGGCCGTCGCGGCAACTGCTCGCCCGAGACTACCGGTCGCGCGGGCTCGAATCGTTTTCGTCTGCTGGCGAGGTGTCGCAAGCAGACGAAGCAGCCGCTGAAGGCGGCGGCGGCGGCTCGCCCGGCCCGCGCAGAGTCGAGGCGGCGTGCGTTAGCTCCCTTGCACTTGCCGCCCGCCAGCAGCGACCTTGATCGGCTGGCTTGTCGCTCATCGCGTTTCCGGCTGTGTCGCCGCAGGTGAGGCTGCTGCTGCGACAGGGCGCGGACATCGAGCTGCTGGACAGGCGCGGGCGAAACGTGCTCATGCACGCCGCGCTCGTCGGCAACGCTCGCCTCGTCCGAGCTGCTGCTCGCCGAGGGCGACTCACGATCCGGCGGCGAGGGACCACTACGGCAACGCCGCCATCCACTACGCCGCCATGTCGGCGAACGTGACACGATCGAGAGCCCCGAACCGCCGCGCGACGACGACGACGACGACGACGACGATCTGCTGCCGTCGCCTCCGACAGTCGCCGACCGACCGCCCTGGGACCCGTCCACGAACGTTCACTCGCCGTCGCGTCGCCGCTATCGCGGCCTCAGCGCTGGTTCGGCGCAGCAGCAGCGGCAGCAGCTCGCCGCCGCCGCCGAGCGGCCCTGGTCGAGCGCGTCCACGCAGCGTTTCCGAAGCGCCACCGCCGACTCGGGGCCGGTGTCGGCGCTGTCGACGCACTCCGGCGCCGCCGCCGACGCAAAGCACTTTCGCGGCCGGCCGACGCTGCTGCCCTTTCGGCGGTCGCCCACGCACGACGAGGTGCAGAGCTGGAGGACGGCGGAGGACGCTCGCGCGGCGCTCGGCGGTGCGGCGTCCGGCGGCACCGAGCGCTCGCGAGTCCGTGCGCGACCTCGTCGTTAACCCCCAGCCCTGCCGAGTGCACGCAGCCGGGCGCCGCGCTCTCGCGCGCTCGTCGGACCTGAAGTCGCGTTGCGTCTCTGTGCGATTCGCGTGCGAGCGTCCGGCCCGGAGCCGACCCGACGCTGGCCCGCCATCCGGCGTCAGGCGGTCACCCACCCCACTCAACTGACGCGTCCTCTGCTGGCGGCGCTACGCCATCGTCTGATGACGACGCTGCGCGGCCAGTGGACGGGCGCTCCGCAGCAGGGCGTCGGGGAGCTCTCCTCCGCGCCGCGGCCCGGCTTCAGAGAGACTAAAAGATGGCGGCGGCAGCGGTGAGAGGCGTTTTCTTTGCGTTATCGCACCTCGGCGCGCGCGCGCAAGGTACGCTAAGGCTTTGGTGGCAGGTTTTGGGAAGTCCTATTTGTTCCCGTCGGTCGCAGCCTTGGACGGTGCAAGGTTTTCGACGGATGCCGGATTAGCGGCCGTCATCCATTAGCGGCCTCTGTCGCCGCTAGGGACCGGCTTGTCTTGGGACCGGCGAGCCTGGCCTGCGCGCTCCGGATCCTCTTGTTGCTAAACCCGCGCGCGCACGCGCGAGGCGGCGGCCGGGGGATGGACCGACCGGAGGTCCGTGGTCCTCTCCCCGCGGCACCCCTTAGGACGCCCGCCGGCAGAGTCGTGCCCAGGCCGCGTCACAGGCCGGGTCAAGGTCCAGTTAAGTACCCCGTCCGGACGTTTCAGCTGCGCTCGTCTTCCTTGTCCCGCTTTGCTCTTGCCCTCCAGCTGTCCGGCGTGCGGCGGCGGCGGCGGCGGCTGATGGTGGGCGCCGGCCGCTGGCCCCTCCGCCGGGGGGTACTTCCTTATCCCCGACCTTGAGCATCTCGGTGCGGTAGCTCTGCACCGCAGCCCGGGCGGCCGACACGGCCGGCGTGCCGAAGCCGTGCGTGAGCAGCCGAAGTGAGTCAGGTGCCGCTGCATGCTCGCTCGACCGCGCGGCGGCGGCCGCGCGTTGCCCACGGGAGATCGGTCCTGTCCCAGCAGGTCGGCGAGCTCCTTGATAATCTGCCTGCAAGCGTAGCCATGGCTACGGGAGCGCGGTGTGACTACTAGAAGCTGAGGCGCGGCGGCGCGGTCGCGACGACCTGGCGGAGATTTACGAGGACGTCCCTACCGGCCCCCCCCCCCCCCCAAGGGCCCAGCCAACCGGCAATACCGACGCCCCGGCAAGCCGAGGCGCGCGCGCGCGCGCGCGCGGATGCTCTCACTTGGATGTCGAGGACCATGCTTCTCCTGGCGAGGAACTCGCTGGGCTCGGCGTGCGCCTCACGTTGTACTCGGCGCAGTGCTTGGCCGGAAACTCGGTCTCGCATATGTAGCGAAATCTCTTGCTATTCGTATAGCTTCTCCTGCAGAAGGCGAGTGTCATACACGTGACCAGACAACCTCGTCCCGCAATGCGGCGCCGAACGACGAGCGGACGAGTGCAGCGCCGAAGTTGGACCAGAGTGCGACTGAAAGGCGGCGTGGCAGCGGCGGCGGCACGGCCTCTCAGTCTGTCTGTCTGTCGTGAGCGTCGCAGCTGCCGCATGGCAGCACTTCTCGCCGACCTGCACTGGCTACCAGTGAGGCAACGCAGCGACTTCAAAGTTTTGTTGCTCACTTTTAGGTCCCTCCATTCTTTGGCTCCAGCATACCTATCGGATCACCAGGCAAATCATCGTACCACCCGCGCTTTTGCACCATCTAACTGTTACCTATACTTCGTACGAACCTCAAATCTTTGGAGACCGTGCGTTAGTTCGTATGCTTCCAAAGCCTGCAGCTCACTTCCGACTGGCTTCACGGCATCCCCTGACTTGACCACATTAAAAGAAATTAAAAACGCAACCTATTGATGACAGCATTGAGTGGGTCCATTTGATTCGACCTTTGTATGCTTATGCCTGCTGACACTGTGCATGCTGCCACTAACCACACTTGCATGCTGACCCTGGTGCAAACGTCACCCTAACCATATTATTCCTGTTGTTTCTCAAGCATGTCCCACTAAACCATTCGATTGTGTTTCCTTTGCAGTAAAAAACGTAAGCGCCTGGAACGAAATTGAGTTCTCTGAAGGCGCTTTATCCAGTTTGTGTATTAATATTGCTATCATTCTCTCTCGCACGATGCAGGTCGCGGAGGGTCATCGGCGGGCCGACTAGCCGACAGCAGGCCGGTCATGAATTAATGCAGAGAGATTAGAACGAGAAAGGGTGGGAAGACGGCAGCGAAGAGCTCAGACAGACAGAGAAGAAAGAGGAAGGAGGGGAATAATAAAATAGGGAGATATAGATGGGTGAGAAGATAACTGATTACTCGTGTTCGGGACAACCTGGTAGAGCTTGATAGATAGGCGGTGGTATATAGCTAGAGAACAGAGGAAGGGGATTGAGAGAGAGCCGCTGAGAGAGGCAGGCAGCCAGAGAGCGGAGAGAGAGAGAGAGAGAAGAGAGAGAGAGGAGAGAGAAGAGAGAGAGAGCTACAAGTGCCACGGATGACAATCGATCTCCTTCCGGGAATTCACAGAGGGAAGTCGCAGAGAGAACTGACAGCTAGCTATACCCCGCATGGCCGTGCCCATTGTCGCGCCTGGACTGCTACCTGGCCCTCGTTGCAATGCGTCGACCTCGATGCTGGGCTGCGATAGAAAGTCTAAGAGCCGGAACGCGCGTGGCGGACCGCTAACCTACCTCTCACTGCCAGAACATCACGGCTGCGTCCAGCGAGTCCATTCGAGGCACTCGCTCCTCGAATGCACTCGCCCTTTCCACCGGAGCAAAGGGCGGCTTGCGTGGCGGAAGGTGCTAGCCGCGTCGTCTGCCGCGCTCAAGCGCGTATACTGCCAGCTATCTCGACCGCTGCGGGCGGTGCGCTGCGAAGGTCAAGGACAAGCGCTTGTCTCGCGCTCCTCTTCAGCTGTCCTGTGCAAAAAGCTGCGATCCCCCGTCGCTCATCTTTTGTGTCCCACCGGATGCGAGCCCCGATCGCGACACCCTCGGACGCCAGGAGGGGAGCCACTAAAAGGTTTTTTTTGCCGAGCACGAGCTCACTGCGATAGCTCAGCCGCCGTCTGCTGCCTAGCACCTGACGAGTGCATCAGCGACACGCCCCGACAGGTTTCTCTGCCGAAACGATAACGAATGATTACGCTCGATTAGCTCGAGCGGCTCCTGACGCGACGGCCGCATGGACGGACCGTCGCGGTCGCCGTCGCGTGCCGGATATCCGGCGGCGTGCTCGACACACTCACCTTCTACTAGCGACGTGAGCAGCGTCACGTTAGCCGCCTTCCGTCGGCCCGGCGGCAGACTGAGTCCGATCTTTTCTAACTTTTCCCTCAGAGAGCGGCCGCCGTTCTTCGATTTAGCCCTGCGAAACGGACGCCGAACCATGGTCGCCGTGAGGCTCGTTCGCCGGCGCCGCTCAGCCAAGGCGCCAAGGCGCTCGCACTTGGCTACCCGTCGCTAGAGGGCTCGAGTCTGAAGGCTGGCAAGTCTTACTTGCCAGCCTTCGAGCAGGGGGCTGGGGGGCGAGAGCCGGCGCTTCCGCCGCGCAATGTAAACGAGGCCATCGCGCGGGCTGATCTCTCCTTTTGCATTTACGAAAAAGAGGGAGGCCGCTGCGCGGCCGCCGCCGCGGGCCCGCGCGCGCGCCGCGCTCACCTTCTCAGAACGCCTCCTAGAAGAGAGGCGTTCAAGCACTCCGGCGGAGACAAGCGCCGCTGCACTTCCGCTACGGTGACCTTGTATTTCGACGTCGAGCTCAGTAGCGATAGCCTTCCGGGCACGGAGCAGAAAATGTCCGTCGGCGATGCGGCGTTACTGAGCAGCACATCTTTGACCTCTGTCTTGGCCTCACAGCTGCAAGAAATAACCAAGTTCATGCAACAAAGAGATTCCGCCGCCGGACGGCGGAGTTTGCTCCGCCGTCCGTCCGGCGCTGCCGTCGACAGCAGTGGGCGGTTCGCGTCGAGCCGGCCGGGCCGGCTTCGCGACTGAACGAAATGGCGAATCGGGCAGCTCAGCAGCGGTCTGGCGCGGGCCGGACCGCTGGGCGTCGCAGCCGCTCGTGAGCGCTTTCTTGGACCGAAGGCAGCATTAGCAGCAGTTGGCTCTTAGCTTGGGGGCGGGGCGGGGCGGTGAAGCGGGCGCCGGGCTGCCGGTACCGCTTCGGTCGGCCGCGCTCGCATGCAGCCGCTCTAGCGGCACTCACCTTTCCTGAAGTTGTCGCTCATTATGTATTCATCATTTCCCTACAGAACGAGCGAGAGCAAATCAAGAGTCGGCCCCGAGCGCTTCGCTTTTCACCTGCTGCAATTCTGGATGCTTACAGCGACGACGCTGCCACCGCGACGGCAGAGGCGACGGCGGCCTCACTGGCTGGCGTTTGTTGGGGCGCGGGCCGCAGCGACACGGCCGCCGCGGCAGCTCGCGGCAGGCGGAACTCACAGGCCCAGGCTCGCTCCGGAGCGAGCCTGGGCGGAAAGATAAAGGAGAGAGAGAGAGAGAGCGAGAGAGAGAGAGAGCGAGAGCGAGACAGAGAGCGAGAGAGAGAGCGAGAGCGAGACAGAGAGCGAGAGAGAGAGAGAGCGAGACAGAGAGCGAGAGAGAGAGAGAGAGAGAGAGAGCGAGGCCGGGCGGCGGGCCACTGCTTTTTATTTTCGCGCGCATTGGCTCAGCTGCAGCGGGCGTCTAGACGCAAGCTCACGCTCGCTCGCGCGCAGCCGTTCGAGAAAAGGCGGGGCGCGCATCTGAGAGATATCCTTCGCCCGTCTCTGCCTAACACCTAGCGATTGGGCTTCGTCACTTCTTCCGTCTGCGATCACTGCGCGTCGGTGGCGACCAGCCACGCGAAGTCGCAGAGTGACGTCACTGCAGCGGTCCCCACTCCCGACGCCTTTTCGCGACTCGCCAACTCATTGCCGTCGGCGCGAGAGCCAGCTCGATGCCGCGCGGCGGCAGGAGAGACCGGAGCAGATGCTTCCGCCCTGCGGCGACGGACTTCAGGGCAGGGCGGGCGTTCAGAGGCCCCGGAGCGGAAGACTACATTCCAGGACGCCGCCCACACGCGACAGCCGCGGAGCGGCCGCTAATGAGCGACCGCTTCATACCCGGGCCTCGCGAGGACTACGGACGAAAGTGGCGAGCGAGAATGATAGCCGAGACCCTGGGCCGTAGCAATGGTCAACGGACCGTCGCCTCCGCGCAGCCGAGGCGACGGACGCAGCCGCGCGTGACTGTTAGTCACGCGTGCGAACCGGAGGAAGCCCAGTGTTAGCTCCGGAGGAACCGCACCCCCGCGGCGGCTCCGACAGCGACTAGCGTAAGTCAGGCGAAGTGCGATTGAATTCGAGACTTGGAGCCGGAGACGGACCGCGACGACGGAGGCGATGCAGCCAGACAGGAAGTAGCAGAGAGCGCCGAGCCGCGAGCGCCGAGCCGCGAGCGCCGAGCCGTGAGCGCTCCCTGCGAGTAGAACGGCGGGGGCGGATGACGGACGGACGGGAACGCCGCGCCGCCGGACGCGTGACAATCGGCCAATCAGGAGAGCGAAGTGTCCCAGGAAGCGCCGCGGCTCAAAGGAGGCAAAGTGTCGCCTTGCTAATTCCGCGCCGTCGTCACCGTCGCCGCTGCACGGCCGCTTATCCTGTCAGCCGCCGGCGTGAAGCGCGCGTTAGCGTTCGACCGCAATGGCTTCGGCGGCGGCGCTCAGGCGGCGCTGTTCCCCGCCACCCTCGGCTCGCGAACTCGCGTCACAATCAGCGAGTTCGCGAGCTCGAGGTATTGGGCGCCTCTCGCGCGAGCCGCCGCCGCGGCGGCTCCCCGAGTCCCGGCGCCTCGGCTGCCGCTGTCTCGCCTGTTCGGAGCGCTGGGATTGGGGCTTGGCCTTGTTAGCCAAGGTCAAGGGATAACTCGTTTCGTGCATTCGTGCAGCCCCTAAGAGAACGCTATCTCTATCCGTCAAGGCTCGAGCGCCTGACCCCTGGGCCGTTACCTGGGCGGCAGAGTCGGTTTGGTC
>WPIO01000140.1:735000-742500 GCA_009760855.2 Cristatella mucedo
GCCGCGGCGCAACGCGGTGCGAGCACACACGGCGGCAGCCTCGCGGGATTCCCCTTATGCATCTTTGTGTCGTCTGAGGCTAGCTGCGCTGCTGCGCGCGCACAGATTAACTGCCGACGATCAACCGCGATCAACCGCGTCCTCCCGCTAGGTTGTCGCGGCGCGCAGCGGAGTACGCTCGGACGCGGCGCGGAGACACCCAGCACTCATTAGCTACTCCCGGGCAGGAGAGGCGCGCTCATTACGACTCGAGTGCGAGCGACGTCCCGCGGAGAGACGCGCCAGCCGCAGCTTGAGCTCGCGTCGTAGCTAGCGCTTCGCGCCTTCTGGATAATTCGGAAGCGAAGCGGGATCCCGAGGGCTTCGCTACCTGCTCAGTCTTTGCCCTCCTGTCTCGGCGCTAGCAGCCTCGGCGCCGGCGCTGTCCTGTTGTCTCGCGGTAGATGGCGCTGTCGCGCCAGCGTCCGGCGGCTACGAATCGCCGCGAGGCGTCCGCTCGACGACGAAGCGCGCGACAGCCGAAGGCGCAATGCCGCTAGCTATCGCGACGCGGACTCTCTCTCGGCAGCCGAAGGCGCAATGACGCGGACTTTCTCTCTCGGCTCTGGCGCGGATCGCCGCCGCCGCCGCCGCCGCCGCAGCTGGAGAGGCGTTCGCGGGCGCGCTCCACCGCCACCGCCCGCTGGACCCCGCGCCGCTCTCACCAAGAAACGCTCGTTCGCGGCCGCGACAGCGGCCGCGCCGAGGCCGTTGGCGTGCAGCGCGGCGATGCCGCACTGCAGATGCACGTTGTTGTTGAGCTCCAGGCCGCGTCGATCCTTGCAGGGTGCCATGTCGTACGGTCCGTCTATTCGCCGCTTGAGCGGCGGCCGCGCTGCCGCCGCCGGCGGCGGCAGCGCCGGGCTTGCGACGATCACGGGACTCATCTGCGCCATGTGAGGTGCCCCGAGAAATCCTCAGCCGACGGTCCGCTCGCTCGCGCGCGCGTGCGCGAACTCGCGACAGAGGGCGTAAGGTTCGCTCGCTGCGAGACGTCGGACGCTGGCGAGACGTTGTCCCGGTAATCCGGCAGCAAGCGGGAGCACTGAGCCCGCAGCTATAGCGCCCTAAGCGACGCAGTGTGTAATTGACTGTGACACCCGGTTCATCTGAAATACTGCCGCTCTTATTATGTCAATAATAGCGCGCAGCGAGGAGCCGCCGGCCGCCGCGGGCGCCTATCGCGCCTGAGCAGCAATTGTCAAATGGGCGGAGCCACGCGGCGGCGGCCGCCACGGTGACCAATCGCGCAGACCCATTGTCATGCGGCCTCGGCGGCAGCGCTCGGCATAAGCGCGGGCGTCGAGACCGATGCGCCGGGCCGGAAGCCTGCACAAACCGTACCCCGTCTCGAACTGCACCCCGTTTCGAGCTGCATTCGTTTCGAACCTCAGCCCCGTCTCGAACCCGACTGCTACAGCGAGCGTGTCGAGTCGAAGCGCCCCGCGCGGCTGCAGTGGCCTCCTCTCCCAGCAGCCCCCGCGAGGAGGCCGCTGCGGTAGCGCGGGACCTCCGCTCGCTCGCACGACGGCGGTCGGGCAACGCAAGCGGCGGCGCGGCGCGCCGCGCCGCCGCCTGCTCAGTCAGTGTGGCATAGTTAGTGCATAGAGCCAGGCCAGTTTCTGCTATGGTCACAGTGCCAACAGTGGGGTGTTTAACATGGTCACTAGCGCCTGCTTGTATTTACGTTAAACAAACACGCTTGAGAGCTATATTTTATTCTTAGGGTTTACGCTTTTGTGTGGGGAAGTGTTTGGCTGGTGTACGTTTTTTGGTTTACGGTTTAGTAGTTAGACTTTTTGGGTTTGAGTTTATGGGCTTAGGATTTAGGCTTTACTTTTGACGATATAGTGTTTAGGTTTTAGAGAGAGAGAGAGAGAGAGAGAGAGAGAGAGAGAAACTCGAAACAATAAAGACATCTCAAAGAGAGCATTTTTTAACGCAAATACAAACAGATGCTGGCGACCGTGCCGGATGCGCTGCACGGTGCATGCGGGCGGCTGCGGCGGTGGCCTCGGCGCGTCTCGACCGCTCTGAGATGGCCGCTCCTCTCAGGCAGCGAAGATAGCACCCCGTTCAGCGCCTCCCGAAAGAGAGAGCGCTTTCGTTCGCACTCCGCAACGTCTGCCACGTCAAGACTTTGCGCTCGCCATTGACAGGCCCGCTGCGCAGCGTCTGATGCGAAGCGCCGGCTACTTTAGCGAGCGCGGGCAAACAAATCGTTACCAACGAACTGGCTCTTGCGCAACGTCCGTGCGCGGCATTTTATCATGCTTTTTTGCAAATGACTTGAGCCTGGTTTTCTAGAGTCTACACGCCTGCGTCATACTAAGTCTGACCGCGACCGCTGTTGCATCGTCGGCGTCGGCGGCGGTCTGAAAGCGCTACCGCGGCGAGTGGAGCGAGGGCAGACCTGTGCAACAATGCGCCTGGTGCAGCCTCACTGTCTTGACGGCCCACGACCTTGACCTGTCTTGACTTGTCCCACGACCGATACGGTCGGAGAAGAGCCGGAAACCGCAGGCCGCGTCCGCCGCGGCGCTGGTCTCCCGAGAGCATCTGGCGCGCAGTTCGTCGGCGGTGCGGCCGCGACGTCGCGGCGGCTCGAGGCCTCCGCTGCGGCGGCGGCGGAGGCGGCGGCGGAGGCGGCGGCGGCGGCGGTGCAAGTCAGCAGTGCACGCGCGCTTCGGTCGAGCGAGCGAGCGAGCGATTGGCGAGGCACTCGACGAGCGCCTCGTCTTTCTATCGAGCTTTTAATGCTGCCAAAGGACGTCGCAGCGCAGGAGAGGAAGAAATAAGAGCGCGCTCGCGCACGCACGCACCGTCTCCAGGAAGTTAGCCAAAGATGCCCTCTGCTTCGGAATGCAGAGCAACCGTTGGCGATCGGAGGCCGCGGACGCGGTCCGGCTGGACGCCGAAGGAAGCAATGTGGCCGCGCGGTGGCGAGCGAGTGCGAGAGACTCTGCCGATCTCCTCCGAGATAGCTCTATGCAAGCAAGTTCTCTCTATGCTCACTTGGAAAATTGAAAAGGATGAAAATGAATGGGCGGGATAAATGGATGTAAATGGATGCGCTATTTTGCCGTCGAAATGTTTGAGCTCCGATTAGCCAAAAATTGCTTCAGCTGTATAGCACTGTGGAAGAACGTAATCTCCATCCAGGCGCTTTACATATGCCCCAGGGCTCGAACCCACGACCCTGGTCGTTAAAGGTGAGCGTCTTACCCCTGGGCCAAATCAGGGCTAGTTTTTGTATGTCCGCACGGTTACCTATCCTCTGCAGTGATTTAAAATCAACAGGTATTGCGTGTTTGTATGTCCTACGGTAGTCAATTGTTTGAATACAATCTATGCATACATATAATTTCAAGAAAACAAACTAAGCGGTGCATTTAGACCCTAGGGCATGCTGCACCTGCTGATTATGTATAGCCCAAAGGGAATCTCTCTCTACATATATGCATATATATATATATATATATATATATTATATATTATATATATATATATATATACCGCCTTTTTTCTCTGTATATAGTTATGTTCCTTGTCAGAGGTCCTGAGCTGCTACTTCCATGCTACTCACTACCTCAACTGCTCGCCTGACTCTGCTATGCTTCCCACTTTCTCTTTGTTGCGTGAGACGTCTGTTGGCTACCGAATGCCTACCGAAAGCTGCTTAGGCTGTGAGTGCGCTATACAAAGCTCTCCTGCGTAACACCCACATGGTTTTTATGACTTTGTGGAGTTACTGACGGAGAGACATTACATTACATTATGTACTGCAGCTATATCTTCTGTTCTTGTCTCTTCTCTCTCTCTTTTCATCCTCTGTCATCAACTCTTTGACTCGCACGTCCTCAATGTTTAATAATAATTAGAATAATAATAATGTATTTGAATAGCACCCTTAGAAAACTTAATCTCTTTGTTGGCATTTAACGTAAGGTGCGAAGAAAGTATACCAATATGGTTAGTACACCATGGGGGGGTGTCAGATCGCATAAGTATAAAAAGGACATTTCACAAGGACCCAGCGTACATATGCTGCGAGGAAAAGATACGTTTTTAGCTTTTTTTTATCATCGTCAAGTAGAGGGAATATCGTGGCGTCAGACGGAAGTGAGTTCCAGACTATGGGAGCCTACGATTTAGAGGCACGGTCTCTGAAGGATTCGAGGTCAGTCGAGGTACAGCTGAACGACTTTAAAGAGAAGAGCGGGTGGTACGATGTGTAGACTGATTTGAAGGAGTTCTAATAGGTGAGATGCAGTCAGAAAATAAGGGACCTAAAAGTGAATGACACAACCTTGAAGATGAGCTACTGGATGGGGGAGCCAGTGCATGTCAGCAAGAAGTGGTAAATATATATCGCACCAGTGGTGCGATATTACCATATGCGATATGGTAAATTCGAAGCTCGCGACAGACAAGCCTGAGAGCACCAGAGTTGTGCACCAAGTAAGCGCCCGATTGCACAGGCCGAAAGACCTTAAAGTGGTGAGTTGCAGAAGTCAAGACGACATGTCTCTAATGCATGGATCAACTTGGATGTGATTCCATGTCTAAGCATGACAAAGCAATGTTACGTAGCTGAACGTAGGCAGACTTGACTGCGGAGTTGATAAGGTCGTCTTGTGAGAGGTCGCTTTTGAACACGACTGGACAGGCTGGCAGAGCCGATTTTGAGGGGTATGTTTTTTAATTTCTATGTCACACTAGGTTTGCCCATTGCTGTTTTGCTGGTTTTTATCATCATTCAATTATAGAACGTTTGCTGCCATCAAAGTGGTTAAGTCAGCAATACATGCAGCAAGGGAGGTGAGAGAGTTTGACGTGCTGCAAGGCTGGTAGGGATTGAAGCACACGTGGAGCACAATGTCATCTGCGTAGAAATGAAAGCCTGGATTGTGCTTTGCAATTATATTGGAAAATGAATGCGTATAAAGTATGAAAAGAAGTTTAACAAGCACAGAGCTCTGGGGTGTCCCGTACGTCCGTAGAGGCTTCTCTGGTGGTTGCTGCGCGTTGACACCAATGTTCTAGAGTTTGTCAGTAAGAAAGGACCCAAACGATTGCAGTGCAGTGTTCGTGATGCCCTTGATGGGGAGATAAGATGCACTCGAGAAGGTCTTGGTAACAATACCATCAAACGCTGCCGAAAGATCAAGCGAATCAAGTAGAGAGACTTGACATAAGGCTGCATTCCTGAGAATTTCGCTATACACCCACAGCAATGCCGAATCCGTGGAGTGATCAGCTCAAAAACTTGTCTGGAGCTTCAGACTTGCCTGTAGGTCTGAAGTTTTGATGTGAAAGTTTGGCTGGTCTGCCTCCACTCGTTCCAGCGGCCTCGATGGGAGCGGAAGTAGGGAGACTGGATGGAAGTTGCTTACGGTCTCCCGGTCTACTGTAGCCTTTTTAATGAGTGACCTAACAAAAGCCTTTTTGAAAAGTGCAGGGACAAGACATAAGACTAAGGACACATTTATCGCGTTAGTTCTGCATGGCAGCAGCAGATCTATGCATCGCACACGTAGAGCAGTGGAAATTTCAATGTGAGGTTACAGGTGACAGGTGCATGCAAGGTATTGAAGTGGAGTCTCTGTCTATGTCTCTCTATTTTGTATGTCTCTCTCTCTCTCTCGACATTTCTCTATAATGCCCTTACGCCAAATGCGACATCGGATGGCGCAACCGTATAGGCAGTTTGTCATTTCAAGACCCGAGACCTTAAGCAAGCAACAGTGTTAAGTAAAGATCAGGCGATTCAAGAGCCTCATTTAAGTGGCGGCAGAAGAGCCTTGGCGGCCATCGCCCGACGCCGCTTGCAGTTGGCAATGAAGAATAGCCCACTGCGAGACTAGAGCCCGCGCGATGCTGAGTCGTTAAGTGCGACCACATGGTTAAGTGCGACCACATTGTCTGCCGCTAAGACTCGGGCGAAACCCAGACTCCACGTGAGAACGACGCTGCTCAGGCTGGGAGCAAGCGGAAAAAATTCAGAGAGGCGTGGAGACATGGAGGCAGGGAGACATGAATAACTGAGGGACATACTGCAACCAGACAAGTGCATCGGCACGACCCATCGGTTGACGGTGAGGATGCGACAGAGGATCAAGGTCAGAGTCGTCCTCGCAGAGGCTACATTAGGTGACAAGAGACAAAGCCTCTCGCTGCCCTTGCAGTAACCGTTTTCTCCAGACCGCTGAGAATACCTCCTGACCTACATCCTGACGTCTGAGAATACCGCCTGACCTCCTGACCTCCTGGCATACATCCTGACCTCTGAGAATACCGCCAGCGCGTCGCGCTAAGATTTCGCTTAGCGTGCTCTCCAAATATTTTGAAGCAGACGATGCTTTAGAGCCTGAATTATAGGACATATTTGCGATCGGCCAAAGAGCTCTTTTTGCCAGAAAGTCACCGCTTCCTAGGAGCAGTTAGCAAACTGTGACTGATTTCGGTGCAAATAACTCGAGAATGGCGATGCCTTCTTTTGGAAAGACACACTCCCCAACTGACCGTGAGACTAGGGATGGTACTCAAACTAACGTTCAATTTTGAAAACCATAGTTTTCTCTCCTGGCCGCTCATAATTATAACTGCCACTACCAATATGCGACCAATTTGTCAGACCCCTTAATCAGAAATCTTCAGTAAAGCTAATCATTGACATAAATAACAGCGTACTGACCTGGGTCGGTTGGAGCTTGATTAATTTCCGAGCTGCTAGCTGCACGTAACTGTTCCTAGTTGCACCGATTAAGAGCACGAAGCTCCATGAGCATATCTTTGAGGTCCTTCACTCCACAGTCAGAAGATTAATTTTTGTAGGGTAATTGGGATGCATTAGTCACCACGGTGTAGTAAAAATAAAAGGAAGACATTTTTATAATGTCCCAAGATAAATCTCAGTCTAAACTTAGCATTTTTGGACAGGAGACGTGTACATTTTTCAGTGATTACGTGCACAGTCTCAGAACGCATGCGTGTGCACAAAGGACAACTCTCGCGATCTACTAGAGGAAACTGTGAGCAGCACGTTGGTTTTAGCTTCTTTTTAAATGTCGTCAAGTTAGGGAATGTCGTTTCATCAGTTAGGTCTACATTCCAGACTTTTTGAGCTGAAGGCACTGTCTCCAAAGAATTATTGTGGGCACGACAATTCAGCAGAGCAAGTGGTGGCTTTTCGAAGCCTGAGGAGTAGGAAATATTTCCGCTAGCTACACCGGAGCAAGAGAATGAAGTGACCTGAAAATGGGAAATACTGTACTAAGAATTTGACACGATGCTTGATGGACAGTGATTGAAGAAGATCGGTGAAAAGCGGTGTCATGTGGCCGTTGCCACGCTCGCGGTGGACTACCCAAGCTTCGGAATTTTGCACAATCTGTAATTGTCTCATTGCACAGGCAGGAAGACCTGCTAGTTGTGAGTTACAAAAGTCTAGACTAGACG